>BMAV01026147.1:523278-571229 GCA_019973955.1 Trichonephila inaurata madagascariensis | reverse complement strand
GACAAATTTTCTTGTGTACTAATGACTGACGACGTTACAGTAGTGTTGATCAGTCGTACTGGTAACTTCGTTTCTTGTAGCTCGAAAATGTCAAAACGTAAGTGCTTGAGCATCAAACAAAACAATTTATTTCTTCAGGAAGTGGTCCGTCAAAAAAAGGGATATTGCTTTAAAATTTGGTATTCCTCCAAACTTTGAATTCTTGTTCAAAACGTTCAAGAACATGTGTCTATGAAGATGTCGATGAGGCAGTTTTGAAGAGGATACACACAATGCAAGATAAAAATGTTCCAATCTCTGGGCCTTTAGTAATAGAAAAAGCTTTTCAATTTGCGAAGGCATTGGGATACGACCAATTTCTAGGTAGCAATGGATGGCTAGAAAAATATAAAAGACACGGAAAAATACGCCTGAAGGAACTTTTGGTGCATTGCAAAGATGTGAGGCATTTTAAGGAACAAAGCGATTTTTCAAACAAAAAAAAAACTCAAACAAAATTAACAGATTTTATGAATAATTAAATTTAAGGACGCATGTAATAATGTTTGTTTAGAATTTCTAGTTATAAAATAATGTATGTTTAACATAACTTGTTATGCTTTAAATTAGAAAATGTCCTTAAAATTCCTTATAATTTTAATATAAAATTATGTTCTTAAGGTTAAAAATATAGTATATTCCTCGACACTCTTTTTTTCTTGTTTTCCTTGGAGTTTTTCCTTCTTTTTTTGATGGGTAAGATATATAAAATAGATATTAATTTACAAAAGGTGGTGAATAATTCCTTTTTTTTATACATAGTGTTTATGAATTTAAAATTTGTTTTATGTGTTTTATAAAGGGTATTGAGAAAGATGAACTTCTATATAACGAATTTTCCACGTAACGAACTTTTTTTCGGGATTTAGCGACTTCGTTAAATAGAGGTCCGACTAAATCACAGAGACAGAGAGAGAGATGATCTTTTACATCTTTGTGACTCCTATGAAATCCCCCATTAGGCGTTGATTTTCTCAAAACCCGTTCTTAGCTACTCAATGAGAAAAAAAACATGCCGGCCAAATTTGAAGTCTGTATGTCTAATATTTTTAAAACAGTAATTGCTGTATATAACACCCTCGGAGTCGATTTCTACAAATCCGTACTCTACTCAAAAAAGGAAAATAAAAAGAAAAAAGAAAAGAAACGTGCTTACTAAATTTCAAATTAGTAAGTCTGATGGATTCAAAAGGGGGATTTTTGTCTATAACACCCCCGCAACCCCCCTGTGAGTCGATTTCCGCAAACCCGTTCTTAGTGGATCTCTACTCAACGAAATAAACATACCAGCCACATCCCAAGTAACTAGGTCAAATAGTTCTGAAACGTTAATTTTTTTTGTCTAAAAAGCCCCCACTCCCTTTGGAAGTTAATTTTCGCAAAACTAGATCTTAGTTCAACAAAAGAAACATGCCCACCAAATTTCAAATCTGTCGGTCTAATACTTCCGGGGATCTCGTAATGAATGAGTGAGTCGCTTTTTTTATGTATTATTATTTTTTTTATTATGTATTACACAGACCAGGGATCAACAAACCGCGGCTTCTGAACCGCATGTGGCTCTTTTCATGGATGCTTGTATCTCTCTTTAGACTTCTGATTCTATATGCTATAAAAAAGTAAATATGTGTACGAAGAATTATTATTTCCCCTTTTTTTCTCTTTATACGTATCTTTTGAAAAAATTCGCTTTTATTTGACTTGAAAAATCCAATTTAATTTAAAGTCAGAAACGGACAGCTATGAAGCAACAGCATAAAATAAAATCAATAATGTTTGATACATAGAAAAGATTTCCTAAAACCTATAACGCAAATAAGAAAAAAACTAGCGTTTGCTGCTCTCGCAATATTTGGCTCTAGATATTAATGCGAACATTCTCTTCCATGAATCAAATAGGTAATAAATTAAAGAGCAATTTAAAAAATGATAATTTACAGCCATGCCTAAAATAGAAAACAATTAGCTATTTCTCACTCGTGCTAAAGTGATGCAAGGTCATAATGTTTGTAGCTCTAAGTAAAAAATCTTGCACTGATCACTGTGTCTTTTGTACAAAAATTTCATATATTTTCAGTGAGTATCGTTTAACGTAAAAGTGAGGGAACTGGAATATTTTTTCGTGTTAAAGGATATTGCAAAAAATAAATAAATAAAAACATATATCAACAAAATTAAGTATATTAGAGTTTATTTTATTTACATAGATTTGTATATATGCATATATTTAATAGAAATCAATGAAACAAAAACATTCACAAGAACTTCAAGACATTTAATACAAAATTTTAAAGTTTTTTGAAAAACAAAACATGTATTGAATTTTTGGAAAATAATCCAATATTTTTTATTGCATTGTCTTCTTTAGCTTTACATTGTCGACAAATTATTCGTTGACGTAGCTAGTTCGTTGCGTTTGTTACACACAATATAAGCATCATAATAAAATTCTTTCTTTTTTCAAATTTTGAATGAAATAATATCGTACAAAGCTCCCTTTTCTTTTAAATGATATTAAGGTATCCGACTACGTTCGGAACCGTGATTTTGCAAAAAGCGTTTAAATGGATAATATTTATGATATTTAGTGTCACTTAGATTAGAAAACGTATATAAAATTGTTTTAAGAATATTTTTACAATAAAAAATTATTTAAGTACAATATTTTGGCAAAAAATGAACCAATTTTCAAAACATACTCCCTTTTATGGAAAATGCTTCTATTATAATAATATTTTGCCTGTATATAGCTCAGACCTCTGTACAGAGGCTGAACTAAAATTTTTGAAATATATAACTTAGAAGTGGATTTATCCCTATTTTCTCTACAACAAATGAAATAAATTTTAAGAAAAAAATGCCGATAATTATTTCAATGGGTGGTAACTCTGAAAATGTGAGTTTTTCAAAAATCCTAGTTCAGACTCTCTGGGAAAGTCTTTACTTTATATAAGCAAAATATTATTATTATAGAAGCATTTTTTTTATTAAAGGAGGATGTTTTGAAAAAAGGTTATTTTAAGTTCATTTTTCTCAAAAATATTGTATTTAAATAATTTTTTTTGTCATAATGTCCTTAAAACAATTTTATACTAGTATTCTAATCTAAGTGAAACTAAATATCATGAAAATTATCCATTTAGGCGCTCTGTTAAAATCACGGTTCCGAACGTAGTCGGATACCTTAAATACTATAATAATGAAGTAAATTACCGTATTTGCTCGAATCTAAGCCGCACTTTTTTCCTGATGTTAATCCTAGTTAAAATCGGGTGCGGCTTAGAATCGAAGGAAAAAAGTATTCGTTAGGTGGAGCAATTAAAGGTTCACATATGTATTTAAAAGTTTATAATGCTAGTGAAATAACAAATAATTTACTTCTTATTAGTTCTCATTTTAAATTCGTTTTAGTTTTGTAAAATTAAATATCGATAAACCATTTTACATTATTTTTCATTTTTCACAAAATTGTGTTAAAAATTTGAGGTGCGGCTTAGGAGATCGATGGTTGTTTAGATTCGAATAAATACGGAATTTTATTTTTCAAAGTGCCAGCTGAGAGTTTTATAACCATTTTAAATTAATTAATACTGAATTATAGTGAAAATGAAAATGAATGTCTGCTTGTACTTGGATACTAAACTTAATGTAATGCTAAAAAATTGAAATTTTGTAGGACGTATTTTACTACTTTCTTTTTTATTTTGTTTAAATTTCATTTTTTACACGATTTTAATTTATATTCATTTATTTCATCTTATACTTGAGTTGTGAAATTTTGCAAAACTGTCTACTCTCGATGTAAAAATCCAGTATTTTAATATTTTTTAAAATTTAATTAATTAATTGTTAGACTAATTGTAATGAAACTATCTCTTTCTATTTTTTTTAAATTTTAAGGCATGACAGTACCTTAAAACATATAAAAATGAAAAATAACCTAGTAAAAAAATTAGAGCCTTACATTTTCCTTTAGGACTTTGCAAACTTTAAATGTGTTTTTCTCAGACTTTTAATTTTGAAGATGTAAGTGTTTTCTAATCCATAAGGCTTTTTTTTCTGTTCAAGTTAGTCTTGAAATTTTTTAGAAAGCATACTAAAGTGTTCCATTAAACATTTTGGGTTTGAAGAAATTTTGTAAAAAATTAAACTGAGAAAAAAATGGTAACTATACCTAATACAAACGTGTTGAATCAATTAACAAAATTATTAACTTAGCAAAGAAATTAAATATTCACAGTAAGATAGCAAAGAACAATTTTAGTCCTGACAAAATATGCAATAAAATTATTTGCAGACAAAAAATACAGTATTCACTTCGTACCAACAAAACCGGGACAATTCCACAAAAACATAAAAACAGTATTACATGAATGAAAAAAAAATCAACATTTTCGCTAATAGTGTTAAAATATCGACATAAATAACAAAATTTTTTCGATGGTTATAAAAATACCTTTCTGTATAAATCCCACAAACTTAATTTTCTTAGGAAAGACCTACAGCTGCAATTTTCAATTTTGAATATACTCCTGTTAATATAAAACGAACAAACATTCCGAATTATGCACAGTTGTCCTCATTTTAAATAATTTATTTTACGTTAACACCACTCCAGACAGATCATATAATTTTCAACACTAGAAAAAAGTTCATGTAACATAACTCAAATATTAACAACACGAATCAAGCATTGTATAGAAACAGCTTTAAGTAGATAACACAAATAACTTTACCTACATTTGTTTTAATTATATAACTGCTCTTAATTTGAATAATAGGTAAATGTTGACCTTCATAATAAACAAAAATAACTTTGTTTTTTCTATTTCTACGTAAAATGGTCCAGCAACATTGTGGAGTAACAGTTTGTTTCTCTTGTTAAAAAGCTTACTTATTTGATACAATACATAAATAAGTAGTTTTCTATATATATTAATATTTCTTGGCTCAAAGAGTAGAGACATGCAAAAATTCATCTGGTACTAGATGTAAGTTCTTTGTAAAACATGATGGTATTGAATGTTAATAAAAATATTTGTGATGAAGAAAAATTGAATTAACCAAGAAGAATTCTTAAAATGTTACAAAAATTTCAACACACATACATATATATGAGTGTAAAACTTCTTTTTTTTTTTCTCTAGTAGAACGTCTAGAGAAATACTCTTGAATAACTTTCAAAAAGATCAAGCTTATAAATGAGAGTTGAGGTATACGAGTGATTGTTGCACATAAAGTTGGTCCCAATGCGATTTCTAACATTTTACGAAAACCAAACGGTCATGGATCCGTAAGGAAGACAGAACAACCGCAAAAAATCGAATCCGCAGGATAAAATAAAGGTTTTCCTGGGGCACAGGAAAAAAATGCAGTGATTCCAACAGTCAAAACACAAGCAGCGCTAACACGCTTCTGCGCAAACTATGTGCAACAGCATAAAGATGTCCAAAACTTTCCAGTTCAAAAAGACAAAGCATCATCCGAAGTTGTCAACTCATTCATTGCCAATAGATATGGGCCAAAAATCACATGTCCTGTACCACTAAATGGAATTCTACCATATTCTCAGATAGGAAGGAATTTAATTAAGATGGTCCTGATGGTCATCAATATTTCTGGCATAATCTTAAGGATGATAAAAAGTTTTACTCAACTCGTCAAATGGGAAGAGGAAGTTTGATGGTATGATTAATCGTTGTCTTTGGAAGAACCACTAAAATTACATGCAAGTGCTGGTATCTGAGTTTCTTCCTTATGCGTCACAATTAAGCGGTACATCCCTTCATATGGCAAAAGCTGCGAAAAACTGATTCTTTTCAAACAATATTCGAGTTTGTTATGGCCAGCCAAAAGACCTTATAGAAAATATCTGGGCAATGCTCGATCGACAGATGTATGAAGAAGGAAAACTGTATAAATCCATCCTTGAGCTTAATAATACACTTAATCATGTTTGAGACAATATCTTTCAAACTGAAATCCAATCACAGTGTGATTCGATGCCAGATAGGGTTTTTGAACTTTTCAAAGCAAATGGAAGAAAAAGACATGTTCCTAAATTACTGGTTTTCACGTTAAAATTGCAATGTTCTTTTGCTTTTTTACAAGTGTTTCAGTATGAAAAGTAAAAATAACTTTTAAAAGTTTATTAAATGTTATAAAAATTCTCTCATTTCAATTATTTTTATGTTCATTTCATCAAAACATTATGTTCATAAGAGAATTTTTAAATAATAAGAATTCATTCTTTTTAGTTTATTATTGATTGAATGGTTATATGTGTGTGTGTGTGTAATGGATTTCCTAACGCTTGAAATTCATAAACATGTTTTTCTTGGTATGAATTTATTTTAACACTCTCGAATAATTTTTTCAAAGTTAAATATTTCTGTTTCTTCCTTGTACAAAATATAATTTTATGTAATCAAAAACTCCCAACGATAATTTTTATCTTTTAACGAAGTATTATTTATCTGCAAAACGTATGAGGCTTCGTCACATGTATTGGCGAATATAAACATCTCTTATGGGGGGAAGGGGTACATTCTAAGAAACACGTAGACGTAATACATTGTTGCATGTGTCAATTGCGAGTGATTTTGAAATTACTTAAGTAAAATTCTAGTATAAGAAATGTACAAAACTTATGAGTTAATTCACTTCTGTTGAATCAAATAACCGTTAAGAAATTTAGATGATATTGGCGTCTATTTGTTACGTAGGACTAAACTTGAAGTTGAAATTGCTTAATATTAATACCATTAACATGGCTTAATGTCCCCTTCGTTTATACCATACTCTCTTTGTTATGGGTCTATCCGCATTCTTTCAACTAATAGCCCTCTTGGAGAATAATGGGTTTTTAAAAAGTATTCTACTGAAAACCTTCCTCCGAAGAAGATGTGATTATGTAAATTAAGACTTGTATTTAAAGATTACACTTTCGGGTCAGAGAGAGGGGGAGGGGGGTTAGACTGCTAACGGATAGCAGTGATCGATTAACGTGAAGTTAGGCGTGTGCACTTCGTAACTTATTTGAGTAATATTAAGATTGACGATTTGGTCAATTAGTGATTAAATTGGATAAAGTCGATTGGAATTAGAAGGTGTATTGCTTGGACGTAAGTGATTCGATTTACTGTTTAAGTCTTCTAATATCTCGTCTACCTCGTTATTGCTTCACAAATTTGGTTATTGGTGCATTTCTTAACTTAAGTTATTGAATTGGCGTTGTGTTGATAATTGTGAGTAAATAATAGTTATTTTGAATATCGCTAATCTTCCTTCCGACCCTCCCACACTAATGGACGGCACGGGACGTCCATTACATCTTTAAAAAATATTAATCTCTTAAGAATTCTAGAGACCCTGGGTCTCTATACAAAAGTAGACTCCACCAGAGACCCTTTTAAATAGACAATATATATCAAACATTGTCAAATACTCTCACAAATAGTAACCCGTAAGAAATAAATATGCACGACTAATTGTAAGTACCAACTGACTGCCACCTTTCCATTCAATGAGTAATGAGGATGGATGGATGAGACCTAGACATGGGCGATGGGTATAACATGATAATTCAGTCTAGCCACTGTTACCAATTGATATATAATTCGAAATTCTTGGTTGGAAAATATGTTCAGGAATATCATTTGATGATTAAAGTTATTCAAATAATGGTTTTATTAAGGTTGAGTCGAGAACGAGGAGTGCCACCTCCCCCAAGGCTGAGTTAATGAACCAATCATCTTTTAAGCATCAAAATTTTTTAAAAAAAAGGCGGGGGGATGAAACATAGTATCTTCAGAACAACTCCAAATGACCAGTTTAGAATTTTTTAGAAAGGTTACTTCTTAATCATACAAATGCGTTTATATCCGCAAGCCAGTCCTAAAATGTCTTTTTTGCTTGATTTTCCTCATGAGTTCAATGACTTATTCATCTGTGTTTTAAGAAGTTGAGTTCGTTTCCGCCCATACCACTATTTTACAAATTTCCAAGAAAGTGAAAAGTTTTGGAGGAAAAAAAAGATAAACATTCAAAAAATCTAACTAGGCCAAGATTTTTTTTTTTTTAAATGATCTTAGCTTAGAAAAAATTATTTTTGAAATTAAGATATATCAGTTACTAATGTTTGGTTTCAAATAGCTTACGTAACGATATAAATATAATACAAAAATGATCAAGGTTTTTAGAATTTATGCTATCCTCGACTTTAGTAACACGAGCTCAAACATAGCCTTACTCCTTTATTTTAGAAGCTATATTAGATCAGAGGTCTTCAACTGTGTTCCGCGGAACCCTAGGACATTCTGAAACTTTGACAGAGGTTCTGTAAGTGATCCCTATTTTCTTAGTCAAAGCACCGAAAAATTTTATAGAAAATTTTAATTTTTATAAAAGATCGAATTCTTAAAGGCAGTTTACTGGTAAAAATATATATACATAAATAAATATTTTATAGAAAAAAGTCAAATCTTGAATGCATGAATGGATAAATCAGATGGCTTGCCAATGAAGGAGAAGGATCGGCATATTAGCAGATTTTACATTAAAGTATAAATTTAAACAGGAACAGCTCCTAAACTTTAGGTTGCAAATTTACTGAAGACGCAGAACTTTTCTATACTGTTATAAACATTTTAATGTTATCCTGAACAATTCATTTCCCCGTGGGTGTTCTCCCTCAAAATTGGGGTGGAACCGAGTAAAATCGTACTGTCACCAGCATGGTGCTTAAAGCTAAGGCTAGCGGCAGGCGTAAAAATTTAGCCCTTAGCCGCGATTAATTTCGTGGGCCTTGATCTGATGTTACTGTAGATCAGGTGGCATAAGCAACAACAACAACACAATGCATTTAAATTTTAAATATTTCTCAACGTGTGTGACAACAAAAATAAAATATCGAAGGAAACTTACGCAAAATATGAAACTCGACTAGTTAACTTCAACAGTGGCGTAACGTACAACCCCGCATTGCGAAGAGGGGGGGGGGAAAGGCCTGGGGGGGGGAAACGGGGCTAACGCAAAGTGGGTGTTTGGGCTTGGGGCCCAAAAACTGAGTTTGCAGGGGGGGGGCTAATATTCTCCGTTACGCCACTGTACTTCAATAGTGTATGTAAAAAATGCAAGCTCATATCCGAGTTATTAAATATAATGCAAAGGTAAAGGACACATGGAGCACAAATTAATGAGTAAATTACATTAATATTGTCAAAAATTTTGTAAAATAGTCCAATATTTTTTAATTATCTTCACTTAAAGTACGTATAACATATTGATCATATCAAACATTGTTTTAGGATGTAATCTTCTAAGACTTCTTATGGGATTCCCCTAAAACACTTTATATAGTTTCAATTATTCTGCGAGCCGACAAAGTTTGAAGACCATTATTGTTGCATATAATATGATACATTGTTTGTTGCGACGGTAGAAAGATAAATTTAATTTTAAAAAAAAACAATATTGGAAATACCAATAGCTGTTGAAGCTTCCAATTTGAATGATACACGTTAAAACGTTTTACTTAACAATATCAGTCATTTCATTGGTTATTTTTACAGAAAGAAATATAAAATGACAGGAAAGAGGAGTTCAGAAGAGATAGGTTGAACGTTTTATATTGTTTGGGAAAGAGAAAAAGAAATAAAATAAAGAAAAAGGTGTCCAAAAAAAATAAGTAAATACAAGGATTTTCCAGAGTAGGAATTTCACTTTGACTAAAAATTGTGATGCTTCTTATGGATGCATTGCTTCCACCCATATTACGCAATGAAAAAAATTTCGGAAAATCCACTGCGTCCGGCGAGCCAGGTAGGGTCGTTGTTTTAATTGGTTGGAATACGAAACGACTTCGTGGCGGGAAGCCATGACTTTGATTTACTATCGCATAGAATTCTTAATTCGAAATGCTTCCTTTATTTGTTTCCATAACTCAGTAGACAAGGTTGTCGGTAAGACACGGATTTTCAATTCAGTTTCTTAATGTTTGAAAGGTAATCGGTAAGTATGTATTATTTTCAAATGTGATAACTACTCAAATGCATCCCATAATTAAATTATGCCTATTTGTTTTGCACGCTAAATACGTTCCTCAAAAAACAGTGTGAGAAAACAGATATAATTAATAGTAAAGAGAAATGAAATGAAATGAAAGCATTTTATTTAATTCGAAAAACCATTTTAAAATGTGATAAAAACTCAGCTGTAGAAATGTTTAGATGTATATGTAATATTTAAATTTAGGTATTTAATATAGATTTATATGAATTTGATATATTATATCCCTGTACTTAACACTTACCTCCTTAACATTAGTATTAAATTTATACATATTACAATAGGTGAACTGCTTTACGAACTATTCTGCGGTATTGACTTCTTTATCAGAAAATTTGTTATTTATTTATTTATTTTTCACATCATTGTCTTATTTTATTTATTTGTTTTGCTTTTTTGTGTATTTACAAGTTCATTATTTAATTCTTGGGGTTTCCAGCTAAATAAATCTTCCGATATGATTGGTATCAATGGTACCTAAATCTTATTACATTGAGTGAGAGTTATATTAACGCCACACTATAAAACAACACGAGGGCTATTGGAGCCGGAGCTTGTAGCTACAAGCTACATCGGTCAAGTGACAAGGACCCCACCTAAACTTGCACCCCCTTTCCTAACTACCTTACCACACCAACGGGAGGACATTGAGCCTCGACAGATTTAATGAGTATCAGCCCCTGTACACAGTGGTTTTTCAGAGGAACCAGCCCAGGCGCCCCCCCCCCCCCCGACACCGCTGTCCAGGGGTTCGTGACCAAACCCACAGGCCAGCGATACTGAACCTGTGGCCCACCGGTTCTTTTTAAGTGGCCAGGTCATGGCCCATTGCTCTGAGAAGTGCATTTATTTATGAAAATTTGATGAGAAATTCCTTAAGAAATCAAATACATCAATTTTGCTTTTTGCTGTCAATGTCCTATGGGTGCAAATCGATATTTTTTCCTTCTGATAAATGATAATAGACAACAGTGGAGTAGAGACTATTTTATGAGTGGAATTAATTTTTAACTATCTTTCACATACCTTGCAAGCGAAAAACATTAAAAGAAAATAGGTTGTTTCAAGACGATTGGGAAGCTGACTATTTTTAGCGAAAAACAAGCATGGAACAGTAATTGTTTTATTTGTCACGAAAGTGTTGTATTTACAAAATACCAATAAACAGGAATCGCGTTTCAATGACACTACTTTTCCTCGAAGATCTCTTTCAAGAGGTGATAAATAGGCTTTCTAGAATATTCTTTATAACAGCAAAAAAAGTGTTTTGTCAGTGGTAATGTCACAGCGGTAACAAAGGCACCTTTTGGTAATCATATGAAACCGTTTACTGATGCAGAAATTGTGAAGGAATGATTCTTAAATGCTTCCAATTTAGAAAAAAATCAGTGGCAAAAATAAAAAATATAATATTTTAATATTTTGATCAATTTTCCACATTTTAAATTTACTTTGTCATCTTGGTCTTAAAGCATCCCCCTCCCCATTAATCGTCATGTTGCGGCCCGCGTGAAATAGATAACATATGTATGCGGTCCGGCAGGAAAAAGTTTAAGTACCCCTGCACTAGGCTATCGCGGCCACCATAATAGGAGTAAATCAATCAATAATGTAAGACGACATTTTCTAGAACCACTTTATTTCAAAACCATTTAAAAAAGAAATGGTTGTGTACCAATTTTAAGATATATGCATAATTTAGATATAATTATTTTTCATGTAGTTCAATACGCAAGTTCTCGTAATTACTTTTAAAGTTTCACAACACCCCAAAAATGTCAAAAAATATCACTTTTTTGCATTTTTTTAGTAATGCATGTGGTTAAAAACCTCGACTCCAAATTTTAGATGTGATGAATGAATCAAATTAAATTTGTCCAAGGAAATTTAAATTATATCAAACATAGTTTTATACTTAATATTTCCCACCACTTTTTTTTTTTTTTTTTTTTCACGTTTTATAACTATTTTTTCGGCAAGCGCGTAGTATTTCCTTTTTCTAAACAAAGTTTAAAATATATCCACGAAAAATTTTTTTTAATAATCAATTCAAATAAAGAGAGAGAGATTGCAGTTAAATTTTCTCTTCCTCGTAAATATCCAAAAACATAGAATGATAATAAATTATTGTTAAAAAAAACACACGCTTTTATGGTTAATAGAACACTAAAAAGTAAAAAAATAAGTCTTAATATAAGAATAAAATGATTTACGAAAAAATTAATGTCATTGTGGTAAAAGCGTGGGGTGCTCTATATTAATTGTTATAATTTTTTACTAATTCTATTCCGAAATGCTGAGTTAGTGTAAAAATTTAGTACAAAGCACACCCCCACTCTTTCACCACAATGACATTAATTTTTTCGTAAATCATTTTATTCTTATATTAAGAATTATTTTTTTATTTTTTAGTTCGATTAACCATAAAAGCGTGTTTTTTAGTTTTTTTAATCTATAATTTATTTTTCATATTTAAGTTCGATCTACAGTAAAGAATGTATTTTTAATTTTTTTTTTTACTGTCATTTATTCATGCACTTCTTTTTTTTTAATTTTTGGCCCACAACCGAAAAAATTTGCCCATCCCTGAATTAGAACAATTTACTTTTTTTCATATGCACAAGTCTTTTTTTTCCCCCCATTTTCAAAAAAATTGGACAATTGCTTATATTATGATAAGAAATTGCTGACGCAAAAAAAAAACAAACGTTTTTCACTTTTAGGGTTACTCTTAATCTTTTAGTCACCAAATCTGGAAATGAGATCTAGAATTAGTCGCCAAATCTGGAAATCATTATTCCTGATTAGTTCAGGACAATGGAACAAAATTATGAAATTATTGCATTGTCATTGTTTTATTAAATATAAATAACAGATTTACGTTAGGAATGAGATTTAGATGGCAATATTTTTTGTCTATTTTTCGTCCATGTGAATCACAGATGTCTTTCATTAATCGAATCATATATCTACGGTAAATATATTTCCCTGAATTTATATAAATGAGGAAATACACTATATAACGAATTATTATGCATTCTAAGTTATTATTTCACAACCTTCAAAATAATAATAATAATAAATGAAAAATATGGTATTTTAAACATTTTATCTCCTGTAAAATGTTTTTCTTCAGAATCTAACTCATAAATTCATTCGAAAATAAATCTAACGATTCGTAATTGAAAGGTATACATGTTTTTATTATAAAAATACTTCAGCAATCAGCTGCTCGGGGTTTCTAAATGACTCATTGTGTTATTTTCTAATTCAAAAGGTTCTTTTTTCTGTATGACAAAGTAATCCATTTTATAAAATGACAAAAACTTACGTGAAAAAAAAAGATGTTTGTCACTGTATTTAACAAAATTTTAAAAGACAACATGTGTGTAGTATTTTGTAATATAATTAGATCTCTTATTATAGTATTCTCTCTTTGAATGTTTTTTTATATTAAAAATTTCCTTTAACATATTTTTTCGACGTAGAGGATATTTATTTTTAATGGAACTCAATAAAGTCGTCTGCACGCAAATATTTTTTTTTTTTTTGTGTTGCACGTTGAGTTTTGCCATGAAACTACTTATAACAGGTTTTAATGGAACGATTAATTCTCAAGGCTCGGATGTACGCACTGGTACTGACCTTTTGCCTTATTTCAAGAGAAATTTGCTGCAAAAAATATAAATATACAGTAAGAAGTTCCGTACTGCCCACGTAAAGTCCATGAAAGGTCTTTACTGTCAAGTATTTAATTAGTAATGCTATATGTTGTTAACAGAAAAAGCAACAACAGATGTTTATGATTTTTATGTACGAATTTTTCCCTTTCGCCCCATTTCTCATCTTTTCTACACGCTTGTGTACGTGAATATTATTTCAATTTCCATTTCATATTGTGTAATTGCTGTGTATTTTAATCATACGTGAACATTAACAAATTACTTTTGTTTTTATTAGACGTAATTTAATCGTTTTCTATTTTAAAATGTGTTCGAGATATTTTTGAATATCAGTACGAAAAGAATTCCATTTTCGAATGAACTAGTAATTATTAACCCTAAAATATCGCTCGTTTAATGACCAGAGACAAAATATTTTTAATTCGGGCTTCTGGACTTTGACCTCTTAAAACTTGCAATGTTAAATACTTTCAAGCACATTTTCATTTTATCTCGTATAAATTTCGTTGCTGATGTATGAATATAATGTGATAATGAATCAGCATAAACTGGCATAAAGACTGCAGTCTTTTTTTTCTGTTATCTTGAAATTTTGAAACTGAAATGCAGCATTAAAAAAAACATGCATTTTCAAAAGATTTTATTTGCTGAGGTTAAACTTTTGGTAGAAAAGAACCTGAAAGTCACGTGATTGTTTAAAAGTTTGTGATTGCCGTTGATAATAGTACTGTGTGTATGTGTGATAAATTTCACGAGGAAAGTATAACGTACTTAAATTTGTACTTTCTTTCGGATAAAACTTCAGATTTCTGTTCTGAAAATTGTAATTACCGTAAAATCCGGCATATAACGAGCACTTTTAACAGAAAAAATAAGATCGAAATTTACGGGTGCGCGTTATAAGCCAGGTATAAAAAGGATAGCTTTAAAAAGAAAGAGATGAACATATGAAAAAAAATTAGATATATCGAAATACTGTTTACTTAAAAGAAATGAAATACTTTATGGTTTTTAAAAGTTGTAGTACTAGATATATACTATTTTTTCAAAAGCCTGGGATAATAATTCGAATAAATGACCTCAAAACATAAGAGCATTGCATATATATATTTCGGGTTTCTTCATAAAAAAAGGGGTGTGCGCGTTATACGGCGAATATACCTTAAAATTAAAAAAAATACAGTTTGAAAGTATAGGTGCGCGTTATTCGCCGGATTTTACGGTAATAAAACAGTGACTTAAAAAAAAAATATTGAATTGTCCTTTCAAAAAAAAAATAGATTACACACATACCTAGGAGAAAAAGAGAAATATTTTTATAATAGTCTCAAAAGCACTTCGATGTCAACTTTGTCAAAGATTTTTATGCAATCAGCTTTTTTTTTGTCCAAACATTACATGCATTCAATCTTTGATATTCTAATCTAGTAAAAAAAAAAAAATGTTTAAAAAGCAAAACCAGCGTTATGAACAAATATCCAAACGCATTTTCTACAAATAAAAAAATAATTTTAAATAGCCAAACGAAAATTGCGCAACAATTTTAAGGTAATCCAAAAGGCATCGAACTGGTATTTCCCATACTTGCTCAAAGCTTTTGTTATACTACAAAACTATTCCGTAATGTAGGCTAATCCAAGCTCCATTATGCTTCATTACAGTAATACAATTAATTCTGAACTGCTTGAATGATTCTGTTTTGAACTCTTAAAAATTCCAATTATTTATATTACTTATATTAAAATGCTTAGTTTCGTACAGGTGCTCTTGAAGTATCCAAATTTTGGACGTATAGGACTGTTTTTAAGCAAATACACGCCTTTTTATGAATGATGAAAACTTTACTTTAAATTTAATTTTTTCTCTAGATATTGGAGAAAATTCAGGTATTATATTATGTAATAAAACTAGAATTTTTTTTACTTTGATGCAAGGCTAAGTTTAAAATAATTCTTGTAGAATAATGGTTCTTAAAAAGTAAGCATTTCTTTGTTCTTCAGACTCTTTGTCTAGTGACGTCGACCTTTTTACGGTTGGATTTCCCCTTTTATAGACCCTTTTCCTTACGTTTATATATTACATCTCTCTCTCTCTCTCTATATATATATAAAGTTTTTCATGATGATGTCATAAATTTGTTTATTTATCTCACATACGAGAACAATAATAAAAATGCAGTAAGTCTTGTTCAGTATTATGGTTACAAATTGGTAATAAGGCACAATTTTCAATTCAATCAACTACTTCAAGCTCTAAGATTAACACAACATTACATCATAAATGTGAATCTGAAATTTAAAGAGCGCGTTTATTTTTTCCCTGCTTACAGTATATTGAAAAAAAATTAGAACTGCACAATACATGTAAATTGCAGTTTTACAATTTGAGCAATGAGTATGAACAGCTGTATAATTTGTACAATAGAGTTGGTCCCCCGTTAGGCGCATAGGGAGTACACCCCACCCCCCTTAGCTATAAATACGAATAAAATAATACTAAAAACAGTTATTTATGATGAAAAAGCATTTTTCGCATAGAAAATATTATAATCGATGTATCTGTTTCAGTTTGAGTAATCTCCCAAAGATATGAATTAATCCTAAATCTGCCTCGTGTAGAGTTAGTAAATAAAAACATTATTTCTTCGAGCCTTGTCATTATTTTGATTGATGTTTTACTCCGTACTAGAATGCTAAATTGTGATGAGATATTCTTCATGACTGTAGTGTCTCAGACTACTGTTAGCGAGGATTATGGAATGTTGGCGCAAATCGGCTGGATTTCGGAGGGTTTACAGTGTTTTTGAGGGAGAGGGTTTTTTGACCCTGAAGAGTACGGTCAGGGAAGAGAGATGGTCCCTTGTTGTTTTCGGAGATGGGGAGTGCTGAACTGTTGTTGGGCCGAAGGAAATGGAATTCTTTCGGTGAGATCGACGTGCAGGCTTCATCTGGTGTAAAAGAGAAGAATAGAGTTGCTTAAGAGTGTTCTAACATGGCGGACATTGTAGTTTGATTGTTATTTGATTATTGTATTTAATCAAGAGAAATGTGTTGATCAAGATAAATTATGTGTAGTAGTTGATTGATTTGAGAAGTAATCAAGAAAGTAATAAAGACTTTACAATGGCATATACAAACAAGACTACAAGACGAACACGCAATATAAAATCTAATTATAATTGCTTCGAATATTTAAAAAAAATCGGATTCTTAATTCCGAATTCAGTTGCTTGGTTTCTGATTCCCTTACGAATCTGCAAGGACCTCAGTTAAAGAGCTCCTGTTTTAAACCAACCCGAGAATTGTTGGCAACTGGTCTTGGAATTTGAGAATCGCATCCAAATTCCCTCCTCACGTTTGAAGTTCGATACCATAGCATGTAAGAGTCAGCTCTGTTTAATGTGCAGGAGCTCCAGTGATTCTATGTAATAGGTTCTTTGGTAGAATCAGATCTCGAATCATCGTATTTGAACTCCTGTTTTAAAGCTACCTGAGAACTATTGGTAATTGGTCTTGGAATTCGAGAATGACATACAAATCCTCTCCTCACTCTTGTTGCTCGATACCATAGCATGTAAAAGTCAGCTCTGTTTAATGTGCAGGAGCTCCTGTGATTCTATACAATAGGTTCTTTGACAGAGTCAGATCTCGAAACCACCATATTTGAACATCGCTAATTGCAGTGCTATATGCTGTATATTAAAATACATCTGTGACACACACACATGCACATACAAACGCACTATTTGGTTTTTACGATGACACGCACATTTCGACTGTTTATTTTTTGCTCCGGAGAATTCATTAAGATGGGAAGTTACCGATAAATGACCTTGAGAGAGAGAAAATACTTCATTTTCTTTTGTTCCTTTTTTTTTTACGTGACATTCTGAATCGACAGATGTTTCACTTTTACATCTTAGAATACTAACTAAGAGAGGATATATCTTACGTTCTCTTTTTACACCTATTGTGCATTGTGTTTTGCATTTAGTGTACTGCGACAGGAAGCACTGGATTCATTTATGGAATTTCCCCAGTCATGCGAAGCTACGAATACGATCACATCAACTATATGAAAAAGAATCCACCAAAAATCACGGTTTTTCCCAAGGAGTTTAAAGGATCCTTTAGCCTATTATTTTTATAATTAAAAAATATAAGAAAATTTTTAACTAATAAAATAATCTCTTCTTAAAAATATTTTTTTTTCTATGAAGTTTTCGCTTGACTGAAATGACATGCTTTTTCTCCAAAGTAGCTTTTAGTCAATCTATTAATATAATTTCATAATCCATATTTAAGCAAAGTCGCCAAATATGCGATCTAACTACGCGATCGGCGTATGTCGGAACAAATTTATGTAAAAACATTTAAAACCATACATTTTAAAGCTATCCAATCTGCATTCGAATATTAAAAATCCAGGCAATATATAAAAGATAGAATAAATCGGGAGATACTGATTTAACACAACCCAGAGGTTTATTATAAAATCAACTTCTTGCTTTTCTTCCACAAGCAAATAAGTTTTGATAGTTTAAAAATTAAAGTTCTTATTCTCAAAGCCGTAACAATCAGCATAAAAAGTTCTCCCATCACGTTTATTTTATGCCATAATGTAAAAAATGCCTTTTTTTTCCTTTCATAAAACTAATAATCTCAATTTCCAAGTTTAAATTGTCTTTTTCCTCTTCATAACCTGATTGTTATTGTATTTGAGATAAATGTTAACCTTTTTTAGATTGATATTATCAGTCCAAACAAATTAGGTCATCCCATCAGAAATAAGAATTCCATCTATTCCAGATAAGAAAGGCGGAACATTATGTTGCATCAATAAAATCCACAACTTTTACATGTTAGTCTAACTGTCGTGCTTTATTTCTTTGCTTCACGACTATTTATTTCATTATAAACTTATTGTATAGTTCTGAAGTTCAGAGTGTTCTAAAAGTTTTAGTAATCCAAATTTTTTTTAAAAAAAGTGATTTCTCAAGCTTATTTTTTGATTTTATCGTTTGTTTATAATTGTATCAATTCTTTAATTTATATCGTTTGAGTTTCTTCGAACTCAAGTTGTGCGATAAGAAGTGCCATGCCATTTTGTTCTAAGTAAAAAATGAGTTAAAAAAATGAGAGTTCTAAAAGTTCCAGTACTCCAAGTTTTTAAAGAAATCATAGCTTAATTACTATCGTTTGTTTTTCTTCGAGCACATAAGTTGTGCGATAATAAAGTGACATGCTACTCTCTAGGTAAAAAATATAAGTTTATTACACATTCAAAGAATTGTGCTGCTTGAGTCTTATTTTGAATGTAAAGAACTTCTAAACTCAACAAATGATATCGCAATACCTGCATAAATCCGTGAAGCATTTATCACAATAAATTAGCATATCACGTTATTCGAAAAAAGACTTTACGAGTCTTGTATTTTCACGCTTATCGTATAAAAATGTTATGGGAGCTAAAATCAGTGAACAAATGAAAAAATCGGCTTTATTATTACCGATGGTTCCGGAGATTAATTCGTAACAATTTCAACATTTCGGATAAAACATTTTTTTCCTATGATAAATTGTTTCATAACGGGAACACACAAACATTACGTGAATGGCAACATACAGTAATGCAAAAAACTTCTACATTCTCAAAAAATTAGCATATGGTCTATCGTATCATGCAAATGGATTACAAGGTCTCTGTTTCTCAAATTAGCTATTGGTGGTATTGTTTACAGACAGCTTAATACCTCACTCCTTGAGCCTGGCTCCTTAATACCTCCGCTCTTTGGGAGCCCATTTTGGTAAAACCCGTTCTTAGCGGATTTCCACTCAAAAAAAGAAGCATGCTTGTCAAATTTCAAGTCTGAAAGTGTAATAGTTCAAAAACAGAAATTTTTTACCTATAACTCCCCCTTTGGGTCCGATCTTTTCGGATCTCTACTCAACAAAAGAAAGATGCTGACCAAATTTCAAGTCTGTAGGTCTATTAGTTTCGGAGATCTCGTGATGAGTCTATTTTCTCATTTTTTTTAATGTAAATTCACGAATCATCAATACTAGAGCTTTTAAGACCCCCGGTATCTTCGAAATTCGTTTTCTTATGCATCTCATAAATCGGCATTTGTTTTACCTATTTATATAGCTGTTTCAAAAATGCGTGAAATTATCCCAATACAATCGTGATTTTAACCCAGAAAAAAAAGGGAAACGTTATTGTTATCTTAAGTTGTAAAAATCGTCGACTGAAAGGATTATCTTGACATTGTTTAAAATTGTAGCGATTCGCGTAAAAACAATGTTAATTGAGATCGATCTAAATTCTTTGAAAGGAATGGATAATGCAATGCCAAAAAAATAGATCTATTTAAGAACTCGTTACTAGCTTCAGTTTTAACACTTAATTTTATGACTTAAAAAGTTTTTTTCTTTTCTTTCCGGAACGTAAAAATCTATTGAGTCATTGTCAGGCCATCTGGTAAGAAAACACTTATAATGTCTGTCTTAGTTCCTAATCATTTAAATTTTTTACATCCTATGGGATGTTGGAAACCTAAAATCTTCTTATATGACAATTTTGAGATTTTTACATTTTCAAATTGTATACATTTTAACTTTTCTAAAAATACCTTACTTTAACCTAAAGGGTAATTAGAAGCCCTTAAAACTTATCTTTAAAAAATCATTGAAACTGGGACACGCCCATTTGAATGGCGAAAAATGTAAGCAAAGTATTTTGGTTTTGCTTAAAAGTTGGAATGAGTGATGGGAATCAAAATATTTAATCCAGAATTGTGCTAAAAAAAGTGTTTACGTGGAGGTACACAAAATCTCAATGAAAGTGTAAGCGACGTAATATGGTCTCGTGTCCCGAAGGAAATATTTGTACAAACAGAAGTATTATATCATTGGGTACGTATGATGCAATTTCATCATTTAATATGGGAACTGTATCAAAACCAGAAATTTTGAGAAAACTCAATACTGAGCCTGGTGATTACACGGTACAGGCAATGGAGCGCCTCAATAAACCGAGGTTGTTAAAGGCTAAATACTCATGTTTGCTAAAAACAAAAAAAGTTAGGAAAGAAAAAAGACTTAAAAGGAAGCGAGAGAATGATGAGCTTAAAAAAAATGTAGATCGTTTGGAGTATGGGGAGGAATGTGTGTTTTAATAAAAAAGTAATTATACATTAAAGTTCATTTATCTCAAAAACGTAAATTTTTGATGTTCGATGTACCTTTTCTGGGAAAAAAATGTTCACAGGTATGTAAGTTTTTTTATGGCATATTTATAATGATGACTAATATATACTAAAATGAGCTTTTTGTAAAAAAAAATTATTTTTTATGAATTTTTTTTATGTGAAAAATGGGTCAAATTTCACTATATTTGATAAATTATGAAAAAGCTCAAAATTAGTTAAAAGCTCTTTTCAGTATAATGAGGAAGGTGTACATAAATTGTATAAAAAATTTCAAGCATGTACATATAACAGATTTTGAGAAAAGGTACATCGAAAACAGCTAATTTAACATTGTTGGTATAGAGGTTTCCGACTCCCCTTAAGATTAAGACTTTTTTACTCCTCAAGACTTAACATCGACTTAAGGTGACTGACTACTTTGAATAAAATTATTTAAGGGGATATTTTTATTCCGTTTTGGAAACGCATAACTTTATGAGCATTGTGAAGAATCCAACGAGACTTTTGAACATTTCTTTTTACTTTACAGCACAACACACATATCTAGAATTTAATTTATTACTTTCCATACAGATTTTTGTCACCTTTATTAATAAATTCATAATTGCATGCCAAGTGTTCCAAGATATTTTTGAGTCACACCTGTGTTTTCAAAAATATGAACATTTAGGTATTTTTTTATATGCAAAACTATTAATCTTTAAAACTTTGCTTTTATTGTATACACATTTGCCATTGTATCTCGTATCATAAAGAATCAAGTTGATAAAGGTAAAATAAATCTATCAACTTAGTTTTGAGTGCGTCATGCCTGTAATAACTCTTTTAAGAATTTATCATAACTGTTCGGAAAGTAATACTTTATTTTTCTTTTTAGATAATGCCTCAAAGATAGATTGCCAACCAGGAAATCGAAAATGGAGAATTTCACTGCAACTTCTTTATACATATTCGAAGAGAATCAAACTGATATTATTGGTACTGAACATGTAAATTTCAACAGTTCACTGCAAAAGCCAGTTTTAAGTAAATACTATCCTTTTTTAGCTGCAGAGCTTGGACTCTCTATATTATGTTCCATTATTTTAATATTAGTGTATATAATCATCGGCGAGCATCGAACAATACCAGGAAAAAATGTTATCACCATTTCTTTATGCTTGATTGTTACATACATTCTTCTCATTATAGATTTATTAATGAGAAATAGAATACCTCATGCTATTTGTTTCACTATGGGAGTTACAGTACAAACTACTTTCCTGGCAACATTCTTCTGGACGAATGTAATGTCTTATGACATCATGAGAACAATGGCTTCCGTGAAGCTCGATTCTGTCAGAACATCGAAATTCTGGAAATATTCTGCCTATGCGTGGCTAATGACATTTCTCTGCGTTGTGCCAGCTGTAGTGATAGACTTGAGTGATTTTGTGCCAGCAGAATATAAACCAAAATTCGGCTTGAAGAAATGTTGGTTGACTGGACAGCTCGCGTATTTAGTGTACTTTAATCTTCCAGTGGGGCTAACATTAGCAGCGAATTGTATATTCTTTGTACTCACAGCAAGGACTATAGTTCGAGTAAGAAACGCCACGACCATCTTAGCAGCAAATAGGCACACAAAAAGGTAAGCACAAGTTTATTTTTATATATGGGATTGATTCTCCGGCAATATTTAATATATTATATGTACTCAAGGCAAAATGAAAAAGTAAAAACTCCGTTCTTTACCAGTTTATATAGTTTTATAATCATGGCCGTGTGACAAAGCCGGTCTCTTCCCCCGATTTGCTAACAGACCCCTTGCCGACAGACCTTGCGAAAATTCCAGACATTTCCCTAATTGCTGGGAAAGAATCTCATAATTGGGTGTTCAAAGTTTCGGACCCTTTTTCCCAGGCTGTCCGGACTGTCAAAAAGAGATGCCATAGCATTGTGTTTTCATTTTTTCTCGATTCGGTGACGACGGCGCGTCTGAAAACTTACAATGGACACCCAGCCATCGGCGCCCATTGGGCAAGAGATCAAGGAAGCCGAGACCGAGTGGCGGCAAAAGAACAAGAAATGACAGAAGGATGATTAGGAGAGATAGAGAGGTTATAAGAAGAGCGAGAGAGTCCGGAAGGGAGCCGTTTGGACGTCCCTTGAGCGATAGAAAAAAGCGATAACGAGCCCGCGAAGTACGGTGGTCTCCGAACTTGGAATATCTGGGAACGGTCTGAGTCCCGATTAACGAAAGAAAGTGATACTTTTGGAACGGTAGAGAGTGCGAAAGAGCATGGCGAATTTGGAGCCAGCGAACTCACTCAGACTCGGTGTGGAATTATCGAGAGTGAACCCTTTTTACGTATGATTTGAATAAGACTTTTCTCTAGCGGGCGAAGTTACGCCATTATTTTATGTGAAAGAGACTCGAAATCTGTGGACCCTTTTGCTATTGAATTGTAAAAGAATATTCTAATTTTATTTTTTTGATGATTTTCTTACTGAGAAATAAATAGTTTATCCAAGAGCTGTGTGAAATCATTACAGCCGCGTTAGCCTATGGTCACGGACTCATGGCCGACGTGCCATGAGTTCGAGCCCTAGTGCCACTGAATAAGTGAGTGAATATTTATGTCGCACTATTCAGCTATTACAGGGCTTTTGGCGACGGACCTCAAAATTCCGAACCATGGTCCAGTGGCGAGGACGACACCTGAGCTGGCTACTCCCTCTCCTTACAGCACCAATGGGAGAACGTTTGAGCCTCGACATATATAACCCTTTAACGGGCACAAAGCTAAAATACACTTTTCTGTGATAAAGTACTTGATAAATGTAATGTTCTCATCCTCTATAAACACTTAGTCACACACACACAAAAATCTGATCAGGGGTTTTATTCCTGGGTGGTGTGTGTGGCTAGACGTTATAGCCACTGCGCACTTACGACATTTAACTTACTTTTCAGGACAGAAAAAATGAATCATAATACAATAAACTTTTTATGAAAAATTAACATTTATGCTAATAACTATTTCAATAACAATTAAATAAAAAAATAGAAGTGTAATAAAATAATAATAGAATAATTGTACAACATGAAATATACTTAGAATATACATAGAATACTTAAAATATACATTAAAATTGGTATATATCCACAATTTATATTTTATTTAATTTTAGTATAAAAAGTTAGAAATAGAGTAATAATTTTCAGTATTTAAATTAGTTTTTCAACAAATTTGATGAGCTATTTACTGTGTGTGTGGAACTTTATAATACGCAAACGTTTTCTCCGAGCAGAAAAGCTGTAATGAAAGAGTTTCGAATCCGAGAATCTTGTATCACATATTGTAAACAGTTTGTTTAAACTTCCGACACCCAACATTCTCACATGATTCTAAGTCTCTCGAGTGGAGGAAAAGCGAAAATTTCTAGGTCATTTTTCTGTTCTATGTGGGCAGTGGATAGCCTCTATCCACATATAAAAGCTTCCCAAAAACCTAAATAAATCCTCTTTTTTTTTATTGCACATTTGCTTAATTCATTCAGATGAGAGAAAATTATACTTAAGACACATGTCGAAATTTTTTTCAAAGATCAGAAATTTTATTTATAGTAATCAAAATACAATTTGTAGATTTACACCGAGAAACACTGTCTTTAACTACCTATCAGAGGACATGAAATGCAAAAAAAGGTATCGTCCTGCCATCTGCATTGATTTTCATTCGTTTTTGCTTCAATTAACGCATGTGGATAGTCTAAATATCCGCCACCCGCTTGGAGAAAATTTTTTTAATATGTGGCTAGACCTATTAGACACTGCCCGCGAAAAGGTTAACGTGCACCGGCCTTCCTTTCACGGTTCCTTGACTCGAACTCATGACACGAGTCCATTACCTTGGCCCTTAGTGCCACTGAATACATGCTTTGTAGAAAGGCTGATACACATCAAATCTGTCGTGGCTTAAAGTCCTCACATTGGCGTGGTGTAGATATCTGGAGAGTGGAGTGCCAGTGTCGTTCACCTCACTTGATAGAGATTTAAATGATCCTTCTACCATTTCTGAAGAGATGGGCTTTAATTCATAATGAAAACAATAAGCGCAGCTACCATAACAGTATACATATATTACATCAATAAAAGAAAAATTTACCTTTCTTAGTATAAAATTGGAAGAATTCATTTTTAAACTAAGTTAACTGTCATGATTATTATTATGGAAACTAAGTGTTTTATATAATTCGACTATGCATGAAATAAATTCGGAGTAATGGCATTTTTGACACTATATTTTCAAAACATTGGTGGGCCTTTTTTTTTTTAAAATTAGTGTTCTGTTATAAAATACAGTCTATATATTGCGAACTTTGTCCTGGAACCTTGAATATTCCACGATTTTCTTCGTAAAATAACCTCTCTATTGCGAAGTGCACACTTTCTATTTTTTTCCCCTTCCTATTTTTAAAGTATTTCTGAACATTTCGATTTAGCACATTTTATGGTAGTCATAAATCTCGAACTGGTTTTATTAGATCCTAACTCGAGCCGAGAGCAACAGAGTTCTGGACGTTTCATCCAAGAAGTGCAACCTTTAACCCCCATTGTCCAGCTCACTAGAAACGTCTTCGATATCCCCTTCCATTCTCATTATAGTTGTCTCGTGTTCTAGTTATAAAATAATGTACGTTTAATATTACTTGTATGCTTTAAATTAGAAAATGTCCTTAAAATTAATTAATTTTAATATAAAAGTATTTTCTTAGTATTGAAAATACCGTGTATTCTTCGACATTCTTTTTTCCTTGCAGTTTTTCTTTTTATAGGTATAAGATATATAAAATAAATATATATTAATTTTAAAAAAAGGTGTGAATAATTCCTTTTTTTAATATGTAGTGTTAATGAATTTAAAATTTGTCTTATGTGTTGTTTATAAAGTATATTGAAAGATAAACCTCTATATAACGAACTTTTTTCGAGATTTAGTGACTTCGTTATATAGAGGTCTGACAGTATTTATTTTATATCAAATGCAAATGTATAGTGACAATATTGATTACAAATACAATTTAAAATGCTTTAGTCAAATTTATAAAATGTGAAATGCGTAGATAACGAGTAATGTAGTTGAATGATTACCATAATATCGACTGTCATGCAAAATGGTTTTTTTTTTTGTTCCATCGATTAACACACTTGTAATCCACAGCCCAAGGAAATTGTTTCGTAAGCTACCCATTACTGATTTAGACAAATATTTTAATATTTAAGTCAGATTTATTTTTGAACTGGTTTTACGAGATATTATCTATTTTTAGATCATAATTTAGAATTTATTTGATTAGAAAGCTTTAGGTCTGTTTCCCGATCGATTAATTCTGTATATTTTTATAGCACAGATTTATTTATATATCCGGTGTTGTGGAATATCAAACTGTTTATATCCGACCACCATCCGGTATGTCCTCTGACTGTCAGACTTATGAGCCTTTTTTTATGAATGCACGTCAGCAATTCAAGCGAAAAATTAAGATTACTATATATCTTATATATGCAATGCAAACACAGATAAAATAAATAAGAGTTAATTACTTGATGTTACACTGCTTTCCAAAAGTTAAATGGAATTATTACAAGCCGATGCTACTCTAGACATCTAAATGGACATTGCTGTAAAGTGACTGGGATCAATTTAAATCCGAAAATTTAATAAAACTTCTTTTAGCCCACCTTCAATTTAAAACACATGCACAAGATCTCTTTCGGCCCTAAAGAGCAAGGACATTACGGTGCCGCAGTAAAAACAATATTTGCTGCTGTGGTGCGCAGACGTCTTAATTATCAAGGACTCTGCACAAAACAAGTCCTGGTGTCTGTTCATCTCAATCGCGCCCACACAAAATTGTCCGTTTGCAATGGGGGGCTGAAGCATGTTAAATCTGTCGAGACTCAAAAGTATTAATATTGACGTTTTGCAGAGTGGGATGCAAAGTTTTATTTAAAAAAAAAAGAAGAAAGCACATTGGCGTAATCTTTACGCTGAAAATTAAAAATCTGTTGTCAATGGGATTTGCCATCCGTGTGTACGCCACTGGAGATGCCTAATCAGGTGCCATCCTAATCATTTGACCTTGGTTCAAAATTACAAGATCTGTCACCAATAGCACTCATGTCGCTCCAGTGCGAAAATAATAGCCCCAATCAGGTTAATATTGTTAAGAGAGGAGAATTATATTCAAGGAATCAAGCTTTACAGTTGAATCTCTCAAGAAGGTTACACTAGCTCGAATAAAGGAACTATAGACTGCTTTGAAACTTAGGAATGAAATCCTTCTCTACGCATTTGTGTGTGTGCTGATGATAAATTAATTCATCTCAAAGGATAATAAAGCTCGACTTGTGTAGATTCCTTGAGGATCAAGGTCTGTAGCTAATAGAATAGCTAGCTCGCGATCTCCTGATCTTAATCTAATATAGTATTTTAAATTTCTTTGGTTGACAAAGGTTACTTTTAAGTCCTTCGAGATTTCGAAATGAGATGGAACAAAAAGGGTGCTTAATATATTGGTATTAGCCTAACACAATTCTAGAGTCCGATAGTTTAAGTGATGGAATGAAATATCGATGCCTTTATTAAAAGGAAGACAAATGGTCCTCAATAAAACCTGTATTTTTCACATATTTTAAACCAAACTATGTATTTTCGCAAAAGATGTAAATCAAGCATATTTAACGAATTTTACATAACTTTATAGCAACTGTTTAAAACAAATATCTTTTAATTTTCAAGTTAAGACATAAAAGTCCAGTTAATTTTTAGGAGCCCCAATGTGTATCTAATGCAAAATAAATAACCGAGAACACTCCAGACCTTACATATTCACAAATATGTTTCATATATGTATAGATGATTATTTTGAATACTTAAGATTATATATATTGAAAAAAGTTGCACTGAAATTTGATTCCCATTTTAATCATCACAAACATCTTTAAAGTCGATTTTTCTAACCACAATTACTGAAGGACAATAACCGCGGTGTGAAATTCATTAAAAAATTTCTTGAACGTATCATATGCCTAACATTTTTTTTTAATGTTTAATGCAAACTCAGCGGGATATAAATAACTCATTAAAGGTTCTCAAATTCTTGGAACGTTTAAACATCAAATAGAAAAAATGTAGATGTTCCTTTTTTAAATTCCCATCTTGTCATATCTATATCGTTATCACAGTTGACACAAATCTTTTGACCTAGCTCTCTTAACAATGGTACCATTGACCAATTTTGCACAGACGCGGATCTGTGTAATACCTTCATAAAATTTTTAACCATGGAAAATAAAATTCAGGATTACACAAATGATTTCGTGAGCACCTCCCGAGAATTTTCAAAGTTTCTATCGTAAAATTAAAAAAAAAAAAAAAAATTTTATAATTATTTTTTTTTTTTACCCCTTTACAGATTTCGCTTGTGCATGAAATTAGTTCTCATCATGGGATTAGTATGGATAGCTGAATTTATACCGTGGTTGACAGGCATCTATTACCTTTACGCCGTAGCTGGATTACTCAACTGTTTGCATGGGGTGTATTTATTTTTAATTTTTGCATGCAAGCGGCGGATTCTAAAGCAGGTAATTGGTGATATAACATGTCTCTGTTCAAGAAATTCACCACTACCAGCTAAAAAGAAGCAGTCACCTTCGTTAGACACAATCATCACTACCATTTCAGCTCCTTCTTTTATGAATTAGATTTATGTACAAAATTCTCATCTTTATGTATATATCATTACAAATATTTACGTTCGATTTTTGTTATATTTCATTCATAAAAAAAATGTAAAATATTTCCAATGTATCAATGCAATAAATTGAATTAAAAAAACGTTTCATGTAGACACTAAAAAATTTGCGTTGTAACAGTCAAAACATTGAGGAACTTTTTTTTAAACTAATGAATTACAATATTTTCCCAATCAGTATAGAAATATTAGGAAGAATTTCAAATAATTGGATTTTAATAGATTCAGAGATTTTTAAAGTAAATAATTATCAACAAAAGATGGAACACTAAAAAAGTCGCACACAAGTCCGTTCAACAAATGTATTTTCGCAACAATAAAAAAGTTAAGTCCTCACGAATTTAAGATGAATGCAAGAAAAATTTAGTTTGGAACAAAGAATTCGAAAGAGGAAACCAACAATTTAAGCGTTTTGATGTATAATTTTCCACAAGAAAATTATTTTTCAATTTATTATTCCTTTAATTATTAAAGTAACAATTTAAGTAAAATACATGCTTGAACAAAATTAAGTATTTTGGGGCCCGTTGTTAACAATGTGAACTTGCTCTTCAAGATTATTTTTCGAAGTTAAGCTTGCGCGTTTTCAA
This sequence comes from Trichonephila inaurata madagascariensis, assembly GCA_019973955.1. NCBI lineage: Eukaryota > Metazoa > Arthropoda > Arachnida > Araneae > Nephilidae > Trichonephila > Trichonephila inaurata. The sequence goes on along the minus strand of BMAV01026147.1, from coordinate 541,833 downwards.
ATCGATAAACCCCACTGTGAAAATTAATTCAATAGACCTTCTGACTAATATAAGCTTATATCATATAGTACTCTAGCATTCTTTTTAGTATGTCTTTATATTATTTATCATATGTTAGCAATTTAAAGGTGCAGATACTGGCTCAGTAGAATTCTCGCGGTTAATCAAATACGTTCTATCTTGAAACTGTAGCAGAGATCTAAAGACTACATTATATAATAGAAAATATGCTTCTTTAAATCCGTTCAAAGAGGAAGATAGTTTCCTATTTGGGAAGTCGTATAGAACATAAGCCGAATTATCTAAATTGTCATTAAAAACGTTACTAAATAAACAAGATATAGATCAAGAGAAAACAATGCTTTCATTTATAATTAAAAAACATGGATTCGAATTTTTCTTCTGAAATACACATGACTTCTTCAACAAAAGGAAAAAAGTTAGAAGCTGGTAATGAATGAACAGAATTCATATTGTGGATTAACGTCCCACTTTGAAGGTACACGAGGGCATTGCCGATGGACCTCGTTATTTTGAGCCTCGGTGAAGTGACGAGAACGATACCCGAGCTGGCACTCCACCGCAACGTGAGGACTTCGGATATAATGTACATTCGTTCTTTTAACACACTGAGTCTTCAGTGGCATCAGGATTCGGCAAAACTGACCACCAGCTCGCGAACATGATCACAGATTCATATATATCAGGTTTATGTTAATCAGGGGTGGGCGACTTTTTCTAGGGTACGGGTTACTTCTGTTTTTAAGGTGTTACAGTCCACCCAGTTGCGGCTATTCCAAATTAAAATTGTATGTTTTCCGTTTTAACACTTGTTTTCGACATTGTACCCTTCTTTATGACACTACTATTTTTACTGCTACTACAAAAAAGTAACACAGTTGTCAAGCCGAATGCTTGAACTATTGCGTGAAATGCCGATTTTCCAGAGTATCTGGCGTCAGTGTTCCATAAATATTTTTCTTTTGGTATGCGCGTCTTAGTAAAGGCAGTCACCCCAAAATGTCTTGGCGGTCCACCAACTTAATGCCCATCCCAGATGTTAATCATAACTAGTCACGGAATCACTTTATGTATTAAATGAAATTTAATAGGAGTCTAATCTTTTTTCATACTATAAAGAAGTGTTTTATATATATATAATTTCTATATTCTTCTATGCTACATTCAAACTTCAATAGCGTACCTTTAAAACCAAATTTAAATGCCCCTAAAATTGACCATTTCTTCGGGTTTATATAAACATGAATACTTTAAAAATTAGCCCTAAGTGAACTTTATCCAAGTTCATATATTTTTTATCTCAACACATAAAATGATTTAACTGTAGTTTTATATTTTCCTTAGAGGGTGAGAGACACCGCGAGTCCCACTGTGTGATTCATACATATACTATCAATTTTCTAATCTAAGTTATTTGATTTTATATACAACATTTTCCTGTTACATTTAAAAACGATATGACGTTTTCTCAGTAATTCGGCTGAAGAGTAAAATGAGATGAGTAATTGTTGAATTTCAGTTCAAACCAGCAATATTTTAATTCCTAGCCAGATCACTTCTAGGGAGAATGCATAAATTCTACTGAAAATCTTATGAACAATTCTAATTTTATTTAATGTCTCAATTTAGCATTTTAAGAAAAATTTACCCCCCCCCCTTTTATAACTCTTTTCAAAAATGCATCTTAAAAATGGTTGGAAAAGCAATGAGGCAAAATTTACAAATGGATTTGATTTTTATAAATATTGTAAACAATACAGAGAATTCTTCTTAAATAGAAAACTAGAAAGTTATATTTCACTACAACAAAGTATTAATAATTATGCCCCAATTTTAAATTTCAGTGGATGTATTTGTCTCTCAAAACAGTACATTTAAATATTTCTACATACTTAGTGTTCCAATTTTATCTTATAATTTTTTTCCTCAATAGATTTTCAATTTTTTTATGGCCTATTAATATTTTTGTGTGCATAAATTCTCTATAACTACCATTCTTTGTAAATCAGAATTATACACAATTATGTAATTAATTTCATTGTAGCTCCATGCAATTTTCAACAATATACAAAATTTCACAATTTTTTTTGATTCAATCCCAAAAAATGCAAGAAGCATTATTTAATACTAAAATAAATTTAATAAAGAGTACTAAAAATTATGAATATTTGATGAATGAACCCAAGATTTCAACACATTTGTACAATGCGGCTTTTGTAGCAATTAATACACATGTATTTTGAATGCAATAGCAAGCAGTGATGTCAATTTTGACTGGTTCATTTTTAAGGACATTAATACCATTTTTTTTTAAATTGCTTCAAAAACACACCCTCACCTCTCCGGTTCTTGCACAATGGATGAAATAAAAACTAAAATGCACAAATTTTACATGGAATTTCTTTGAAAAATCTTCATCTTTCACTTTTCCTAAAAAATGCAATTGAAAGTCTCCAAAGTTACAGATTTAAATAAATCTTGCAACTTATCATGGAAATACTTGTTGAAAATAGTGTGGTAAAGTTTTACAATTGTTGTATAAGTAGTGAACCCCATTCGACTATTTATATTCCAATTGTAGTTGTTTATTGAAACCCTGCAAATTAATCAGAAATTCAGGTGTAATACTGAAGTATAAGGAAGGCAGAAGGTCTAATAGTAAAACACATTTCCAGCACTTAAAAAATATTTGCATACAATAGAAAAATTGCTTTTTACAAAGCAGAATCCTTAAAAATCAAAGGCTTGTTTCAATTTATAATGAGCCATGTTGTTGCTTTTCAATAATTACAATTCACTTATTTACAATGATTTAAAGATTGTACATTTTAACCATATAATCAAACGAGTTCTAGGGAAGAAAAACTGTTGGAATTATTTACTGATAATTTTCAGAGTGGAAATGAAAGTACTGCAAACTCATTAATAGAACTATGATTTTCCCAGGAATTGCATCTGCTATTGTCAACCTGTTATTTAACATTTGTTCTTTTACACCCATAAGCTAGATTTCACTAAATAACATCTTCTAGCATTTAAAATACAATGTGTCTGTTGTATACATTTAACACATTAACTTCCATATTTATTGAATATATATGGGAGTGTTTTCGTGATCTTTCATGGCTTAAAATTGTCAAGTCCCAAAGCTAATACATAAAGAAAATTCTTTTGAGATTCTATTGAGTATTTCTGCTGCAAATAGTTGATTTTTTGACAATTGACATTTACATCAGTTTTATTTCCATCACTGGTTGGTGGAAGACTTTAAACAATGGTTTTTCAGTAATGGGGTCGTGATCTCGCTTAGAATCACAGAAATTAATAAAACTAAGAGTTTTAAACCACAAATCCTTCAAATTTGCAAAATATTGATACTCTGAAATATCAAATATTTTTTTGTGTTCTGGGAAACAAGAATTTCCAGTTCTCACCAGAATAAATGCAACTTTGTTTTAAAACTGATGTTTTCATGTATACCAAATAGCTTTCATGTATACCAATAAGTAACCATCTATAAATATTTAAAATTATGCTAGCTTATTTGGAAAATTATTAGGAATTGCAAGCGAAAAGTAAGATGCCATGCCTAAATTTTCAGCCATCTAAAAAATTCACCATTTCCACATTTTATACCATATCATCCTTCTTGTTAAGTTTACAAAAGGAAAGCATAAGTATGAATCTTAAATCTTTCAATTAAAAACAAAAGATTAGAATCTTTCCAATCTATATTACACGTTAACCGATTAAGAAAAATTCCCCAATAGGTTCGTCAAACTAGCAGTTGAAAATATTAACAGGAAGTAAAAGTGAATAGATGCAACTGTTATAATTACAGCCAATAAACTTTTAAATATGCTCTTTAAACTTTAAGCTAAATTTCAAACAGATAAGAGCTAACATACAAACTTTATACCATAAAATCATTTCATTCAAAAGGATAGATTACTTACAACAGCTCAATGAAGAATTATGCCATTTCATGACATTCAAATATCCAATTTGATAAAATCTCAAAATTGAATTTCAATTAAATATTTTTCCCTTTGTTTCTAACTATAAAATTTTTTCATGCATTAAATTGAGGTGAAATCTATAATCATCTTGATGTAATCAATTATAAATAATTTATAAACAAATTTCCAAATTATTTTATTTGATTCAAACGCAGAAATTTTATGTGCCATAAACTACAAAATTATCCAACACTAATAATGCTTTATATATTTGTATGCTGAATAAAACTCACACTAAAACCCCTCTTAAATATTATATACATACTTTGAAAATAGAAAAAGTGAATAAAATCATACTAAATACCATGGAGTGCACAAAATATAAAAATAAATCTGCATCAAATTTAGGATAACTAAGTTTCATCCACTGTAATGCCATTAGCATAGAATTATTCTTTTGGATTTACATAATTAACTTAAAACAATGAAACTTGTGCAAAAGTTTACAAAACGTTCATTTAAAATAGAAAGAAACTAAATAAGCCATATTCACAATATGCAATGTGTATTTGCAAGTTGTAATTATATAAGGTAATAATTCTCAACCCACAAAAATTACTTCAAAGCAAAACCATAAGGATTTTTAAATAGATGCAGTTTTAAGACTCGCACTTTAAAACAAACACAAAACTTTACAAGACTCGACACAGATTAGCAATGAAAAGATTTTGCCTATAAAAAGTATACAACAGTAACAAATATTCAGAGATCATTCTAACATGATTTCTATTCTGTAGTTTTATTTCCAGTATAAATTACCCACACTTAAAGCTTTTGATAAATAATGCAATTATTAAATCTGAATAAATGGAATACAGCAATTAATTTTTACTATATCTCTTAATTGCACCTAATATGAAATATCATGACTTAAGACCCAATGAGGCAAGGAAAATAAAACTATATAATGTTGGTTGTTAAAATAATAAAATCTTTTCTTAATGATTGGAAAAAATTACAAGCGAATTTGATTTTATAATTATATGAAGGAAAAAGTAAGTAGATTTTCACAGAGAGCATGTATATAAAGTGTTTGATAATTTTATTGGAAGGAAAATTACAAGAAATATTCTGAATCAGTGAACTATCTATTGTGATGAAACGAGTACCAGCTCATTCAATTTTTCCTGTCACATTAAACCAAGCACAGACAAAAATATGAGCAAAAACTTTCTTATGCGATAAATTATCTTAAAAGCTAAAACAAATACATAAGTTTAATAAGACAATCTTAGTACAATGTTAAATGGATGATCGTTTGGGCCCTAAACACAAAGCTGAGAAGTTTTAATACTCATTTATTTACAAACATTTGCCATTTCAAAAAAAGAAAATCTTTTCCTCAGGTGATACACTTTCAGATTTGCAACCCTAATAAACAAGCCTAAAACTGAGGGGAAAAAAATAAATTCAAGAAAATCAGATTTAATATAACATATCAGTTGAAGGCTTATAAATAAGGGAAGCAATTGCATTCTGGGAAAAACACCAGCTTGATTTTTTCCTACAAAATACTTTTTCCCCATAGAATTTTTCTTCCTGCTGAAGTTTTTTTTTTAAAGTTCACAATGTGAAATTGTTCGACAAAGATCAGTGGTTACTTCTGGTTTTTCAGTTGGTTAGAAAGCCAATCTAAACCTTCATACAACCCATCACCACTTGTTGCACATGTAGCCTGGATGTACCAGTTGCGGTTTCGTAAGGAATGGAGGCCAAGTTTATCAGTGATTTCTGCAGCATTCATTGCATTAGGGAGATCCTAAAATCGGAACATTTTTAATATTTTAAAAAATAAATGTGTAGATTTAAAAATACATATTACACATGAAATTATAAATGTGCACTGCAAAGAATTTAATGATTTGTTGTGAACATTACAGCATAAGTATGTTATTGAATTGTATAGAGGCAAAAAAAAGTTTAAAATTTTATTTGCACCATGGAATTACGAAGTAGAGCTAAATTCATAGAAATAATGCATGCAATTAATATATTTGGTTATGCAAAATCCCAAACTTAAGGGTTAGAATTTATAAATGAGTCAAATATAAGTAAAGAAATAAATTTAAATATGAAATCAAAGTAAATAATCTAAATGCATTTGATGAGCATAAAAACCCACGAACACTTTACAGTAACATTTCGCAAGAGTCATAGCATTGATTTATTCCAACAATCTATTTTAATATCAATTTTTATTTTAACTAATGCATTAAGTTATAAAAATTTCGATATTTTATAGTTTTACAGGAAACAATTTTCGACTTTCACCCTATTTTTTTCTTGCATGTCAAATGAGTTGACTAGATGAATTTAAAAATTCTTTTACATAAATCTAACAAAAACTAGTCTAATATCCAAAACAGCTTAGAAAGAGAGAGATGAGGTAGAAGTAGAATATAATAATTGGAAGAAAAGGGAGGAAACACTGAAAGCCATGAAATATTTGAGAAATGTTTCCCCAATTTATTTTCATCTAAAGCTGAAACTTCACAGTTTTATAGCAATAAGATACTGCATTCAGCAAAATAGATTATACGCAAAGTACAAAAGTTTTTGATAACTTTTTTTGTGAGTATCACCAAGTGCTAGGGGATTAATACCGAGAATGAAAAACTCATTGGTCTCAAAACAGGAGGCTGCAATTTTTCATATTACAAGAGGAAAATGCAACAGGAAATAAAATTGGAAAAGTTTCTCGTATTCATAAAGAACTGGAAAAACAGCATTTATTTTTAACTGAGTATAGATAGATTGATATTTAGTTCCCTATAATGATCACTATTTAAACGTTTATAAAAGGAAAACCAATCTGATTGGATGTTGTATTCCAATGATAGACATTTACATATTAAGAATCTATAGTAGAACATGTCAGGAAATAGAAAACTTTTATTGGACAGTTGTTTAGGAACTTGAATCCAGTGCTGAAAATCAAACAGGCATGGAATTTATTTTGACAACCTTTTTCCATACAAAATGTTGACAGAGCTCCGTGAAAAGTTTCAAAGCTACTAGAAATATTTGGCGTTTTCAGACAGTGGGATACACTATAGTATCTCCCAAAAAGATTAAAAATTGTAAAAAGGAAATTTCAAAAAGTGACGGACAAATATACTTTTGCTGTTGGAGAGATTTTGGTACTTGTGTATAAATGCCACTACAGTCAAATTTGTGTCCATGCACAAATTGTCGAAAGAATTTGGGGCAGTACAAAATGGTGGAATAAAAAGCAGAGCAACAGCATGACATTTGCAATTGTATTTATGAGAGTTCATTTGGTGACAACATCCAGAAGAGACAATAGACTATTTTGAAGTCAATAATGACAGATCGTTCATCAAATGTGACCAATTGTTTTCCCCTCAATAACACTTATATCATGGCACGATTGGTTGTGGTGACATTAATTTGCAAGTACTGATACTTCTGTTGCAACTACTGTATATGAGGCAAAGTACGAGCCTTTTACAGAAACCAAGAGACTGCGGAGCACAAAATTGTTATTTTTCAATCCAACAGTCAGGAAAAACCAAGGAGTTTAGGACCAAGAGTCTGCTAAGCACAATATGATTCAAGAAGTTTCTTGAATCGTACCGATCTGATTCGAAGGTAAAAAAACTTAAATAAAAGACATCTGCAAGCCATGTGGTACACAAATAATTGTAGAAGCATGAAGCATTACATTTTTTTTACAGGATTATGCAATTATTTATTTACAGAAGATGACATCCAAATTAAATTTGTTCAAATGACTTTAATATCACCATTTCTAAAGATAGCATGAGAAACCAACTTTGTCATCAATTTTACTTCCACCAGCATAGCAAATAGGGAAAACATTCTCGATTTTGTAGCTAAATTGAACAACATTGATAACATTCCTCTCTTAAGGATGAGGAAGAAAAGATTGATCCAAAACATAATCAGAGATAAGAGTATTTTTTTTAAAAATAAGACATTGGAGTCTACTTAAAAAAATATGCCCAGTATAGCTATTGGAGATGAGAATTAAGTTGGTTTTGCAAGATAAATGCTTTTCCAATTAACAGTCAATCAAAAAATTCTAATTTCTCGTTAAAGTTTTTATTCTCCTCCTATATTTTTCATCTTTATCACGATGAATTTTAATATGAAAATTGACAAAATTTCACCTTTCTTTCTAATGAATTATACAGAGAAGCTATATGGTTTGACAAGAGCAGCCAGCCTAGATTTCGGCTCAATCTATGTTATGTTGGATTTCTATGTCTTAAAAACGGAAATGAAAATTCTTAAAAATTGTGAACAAAATTGCTTTGAATTTAAATATCATTGACCAGGTTTAAAAAAAAAAATCGGGTAAAAACTATGCATTACCGCCAAAATTCCTTTATGGAAATGTTATGAAGCATAGCATTAAAAAAAAAAATCTATATAACTTACATTAAGAAAATATTTAAATGACCTAATTCAGAAACTAGATGAGGGAAAAATTCAAAGTTTCATTAAAATTAAATGCCACCACAAAACTATGTTTCAAAAACTTTACCTGCTTGTTAGCAAATATCAGGAGGACAGCATCCCTCAACTCATCTTCAGCTAACATTCTCATTAATTCCTCTCTAGCTTCTCCAATACGTTCTCTATCATTGCTGTCAACCACAAAGATCAAACCTAGAAATGAAAGTAGAAATATATTAAAAAAACCCAAGGAAGAAAATAAACTTATATATGATTTTACAGATTATACGAGAGGCAATAAATTCAATGATATCCTGCAGTAGCTGGATACTGCTTTTTTCTATAGAGAGGACGGGAACATTTGGTTCAGTTTAATTTACAAAAATGCCCCTGAGAAAACAAATACAAGAACACATAATATTCCTATATTAAGAATACACATGTACATAATTACTGAAACAGTTTTAATATCATCACAAAACCTAGAGAATTACAATAAGTTTTTTAATAGTTTAATATAAAGCATGTTTTTAAAATCATTATTTCAGGAGTAACAAAAGAACAATTAAGTTAGTATCTAATAATTCAAAATAAAAACATTGAACTATAGCACACATTTATATTTTGCTATAGTTTTTTTCTTTTTTACACACATTAAGAATTTAACTTTTGAACCCAATTAAAATTATAGGTTTTAAAGATATATCCATGTTCAACTACATATTCTCATTTCTTTTTAACTTGACAGCATTTGACTTCAAGGTTAACAACCATTATTACATTTTAAAACTCATCTAGAACTATTGGCAATCTGATGGTTGGCACAAGGTTATATAAAGTAATGCATTTAAAAAAAAAATGAATCAGCAAGTCTAGTTAGAACTTTGCTTGAGAATTAAGTTTCAACAATTAAGTTGTAAGTAAATTAAGACTTTTTCCAACCTGAATTTTAAAATGAATTATATCATGACATACCAGCTTTTACCGTTATAAAATCCCATTACTCACAATCTGAAGCAATTATTTACAAAGATAACACTAGAAACCTGGTAATCTTTGCAAGAAAAACTTATTTAACATTTTAAGTTATAATACTTTCCTACAACATAAGTTATCCAATAAAATTTTAAATAGATTTTCTATATTATTTCATTTAGAATAATTGCAGTATTATTCCCAAACATAATTAAAATTATGAACAACATCGATGGAAAGCTACAGTACTCAAAGTTCCGAAATAATTTTGTAAACTAACTTCATAGCTCATTTGGATGATTTGAATGATTATGCACAAAGGCTTATAAAAAATATTAAGATGAACTAAAAAAAATTCTTCCTACACATTGAAGATTTTTTTTTTTTAAACCATATGCTGGATGTTATAACACCTTTAAAGGACAAATAGTCTAATCGATAAAACTTACCTTGAGTATTTTGGAAATAATGTCGCCAGAGAGGTCTAATTTTATCTTGACCACCAACATCCCACACGGTAAAACTAATATTTTTGTACTCCACAGTTTCAACATTAAAACCTACAACATAAAACATGGAATAAATATTAAGTATAATTGGATATATTTAAGCAATTGTTTTTAATAAAAAAGTTAATACAAATCAAAATATACTTTTTGCTAAATACAGTTTATGTTCGCTAAGATGGGCGATAATATAATATGGTTACCAAAATATACTTTTCGCTAAATACAGTTTATGTTCGCTAAGAGATGGGTGATAACATAATATGGTTACCTTGATATTATTGTCTGGCAATGTGGTTGAGATGGCGATAACGTATATTAGAAATAACTTTTATTGGTTTTTTCCCGCAGTAACCCAATGAATTTCACTGTTTTAATTCTATTTCTTTTATTTCCGTCTTCTGTTTTATTTTGTGCTATTTTTGAATATGGATATTTCCAATATGGGTGAGCACTAGGATATTTTTGATTTTACATTTTAAAATTTTTTTTTAACGTTCCTTGTTTGATAAAATTTGTTGAAGGAACTTGCAGCTTTTGGAATATTGCAGGTTTTCAGTACTTTGTAATTGATATTCATTATTACTATATGTAATAATCATACAATATTAGTTATTTATAATTGGTTTTTATATTTATTTATAATTATACAATACAAGTATTCTTATGCTTCATTTGTTTTATTACAATATACGATTATTATACATAATTATTGAATCATACTATGATTGTATAATTACTATTAAGTTTTTTTATAAGATTATTATATACTGCACATATTATTAGTATGTTACTTTTTATTATATTGATATTATTTATAGATTGATCTTTGTTATTCTTAATCTCTTCCTAAATCCTTCATTTGAAATACATTTCAATGCATTTTGAAACAATTCTTTAAACCACAAAAGCAATATAGAGCAAAGTTTTTTCTAAGCATTTTTAAATAAATTTCCTAAACTAATTGCAAAATTTAGTGTTTAGTTAATGAACTAAATTATACTTCAATAACAATTAAACATGAGCTATACTAACCATTTAAAAATATTCTTGTTCAATTACCAGAAATTATGTCAAATGGACAAATAAGATTTTACACTTTCCCTTTACAAGAACATGAAAAAGTTGCATACAGTGAACCAACATTAGTAAAACAATGTTTAATTATTTTGGAAATTACTTCAATATTTGAACAAAAAGGCATAAAGATAACTTGAATGCAAAATTAAATCTATATGTGATAATAAGGGAAAGGAGGCTTTACAATCTATAAATATCCTCAAAGATTTTAATTCTTTTCAAAATATTAAAGGATTTGTATCTTTAATGTTTCCAAAATTATCCTCAAATTTTTCCTTAAGAAACTATTTTTCTTAAAAGTAAGGGATTCTTAAAAGGGGGAAAGGGTACAAGCAAAATAAAAGAAAAAACCATTACAAGGTTTGAAAAATCACTATAAATCTTCAGACAATTCAGTGGACCAATCCACTTTTAGGTCTTGAATATATGAAAAGTAACACATTATTACCAGAATGTCTAAGTATGTATAATGATGATACCTTACCGGTCATTAAATGAGAGAAAAAAAATTCTAAAATTTGTAAGTAAACAAGATGTTTAAGAACACAGAAAATGTAAACAATGAAAAGTGCAATTTTAATCTTAACAGCTAGACCAATAATTAACCAAGTTTGATTCTAGATAATTTGGTAGATTTAGAATAAAAATTTACATGATAAATGTATTTACGATATAGGTTTTTAAGTTAGTAGGATAGTCATGATTCACATGCAGGTTTGTCTAATGGGAAAAAATTTTAATCAATTTGAAAATTCTTTAAAATATTAAATTTATTATTAAACATTTGGCAAATTTTAATTTTTGAAATCAATAAATAAACAATGTAGGGTTAGAGATACAGGGAAGGGAAACTGAGGTTGATACAGTACAACAAGGGTGTCAAATTCAAAGGCTAACTTGGGTCAAGTAAAGAAGGTTTAAGTGGGACACAAAAGTATCAATATATTCACAGGAACGCAAGTTTATTTCGAATAATACATTATAATAAACACAAATAAAACAAGAAAAATATAATGTTTGCGCCATGACACTCAACATCTTTTCCATGCAGCTATCTTTCTTATTTCAGGAGAAATTGACATTATATATTATTGTGTGCCAATACATGGGCTGGGTCACAAAAATGTTCATTGTGGGCTGCATGCAGCTGCTGAGCAAGGTACTACACAGCAAAATTTATATTTTGTAAAAAGATACGACATAGAATAATAAAAAAGTTTCATACATCATACAAAACAGAACTGGTTTTACTTTAAATAGAAGCTAATGACTCAATATTTAATATATACACACATATACATATATATACACATACACACAATGGAATATTTAACAAATATAAAAGCAACATATTACAAATATAGATGTAAAATAGTAAAAATGCAAAAAGGTAGAAGAATAAAGATCGAAGTATAAAAATTTTCTGAATAAAACTAAGCTTAAATCCATCCTATTCCCAGAGAAGCAAGTACTAAACCAATGCTTTATATATCAAAGTTAATGCAATAAGTTGCCTTTTTAAAATCAAAGACCAAAATATTAAAGCAAAATATTAGCAGCTCATATAGCTATATCACAGCCATATGACATCCACAACTTTTAAAGCTCTATAAATTTCACAAGGAAGCGAAGAATTAAAAGATGTGAAAAATCCTGTTCTACATTTTATAACATACTATTTCGATTTAACTTATATTAAGTGTGAAACAAAAAAACTTCTTGGAAAATTTAATATTTCTTATTTAAAAAAATAAGAAATCATTTATATTGTAATTTGAATCTAATTTCTACAATTAATCTTACTGCTAGTATATTCATTACATTAAATTTTTTATTGCAAATGATCTGAAAAATCCAACTATGAAAATAATCAAAGCTCCTTGTTACCAAGTAGAACATATTCATTATAAAAAAAATTATCAAGCATGCTTGATTTTCTTTCCATTTTTTTTATTTATTACTTCAAACATTTTAAATATATATTTTACCATAATATGAAGACTTCATACACATTACATGTGTTTACCTTTCTCCAAATTAATTATACTACAAATTTATAAAAAAATTATTGCAGTTAAATATATTTAAAACAAATACTTTATACATTTTTATGAATCTATAGCTTTAGTTTTTAACACTTTTTTTTACATGTTTACCATTGATATAAAAATGATTAACTAATAAAAGCAATTAATAACCATTTTTTCATTTAGGTTATGTCAATATTTTATTATACATTTCATTCTTTATGGAATAAAATAAACTTCAATAATATAATTTTATCAGTAACGTTAATTCTTTTAGAAAAAATTAATACAAATGTAAATGTTATATCGGGTACAAAATTTTCTCTTTCTTGGTATTTATCATTTTATATATTTAAAAATATTGTTTATAGGATAAATTTTTAAGTATTCCATCACTAACAATAGGTTAAACGTTTTAAAAATCTGAAACAAAATTGAATTTGTAATAAATACATGAAATTAATGAAAATTAACTTTTAATACGAGAAGAGGGGAAAAAGAAAAACCTGCAGAAGAGGAAAGCATATTTTTTACTGAAAGCAAAACTAATCAATCTAGTAAATGTCATTTTTGACCTGCAAATTTCCTAAACAAATTAAAATCTAACAATAAGATAATAAGCCCGCATTAGATTCTTGTAAAACTTTTTCAAACGAATATCTTTTTGCATTTCTTGTATAATGCAGTCGTTTTTAAATGAATAATTTTTCACTGATAAGTCTCATAATAAAAAAAATATGCATTTAAAGAGTTTTTGTGACAAGCTGACTATGAAATATGATTGAACCTTGTACATGATGTAAAATTTCATCAAAATCCATATAATAGGGCAAGAAAGCTTAAGTGAAACACCTAAAATACAAAGTAAATGATTGTATTACAATGGTAAAAATCTTTATGGCTTCTTCTGAAAATATTTTTCAGGATAGATCAAGTACAAAAAGCAATTCATTCTCAGGAGATCTAATGCCCTATTTCAAACAATATTAGGTCAATACCTTTTAGATTCAGATATGACATTCAACACAGTATTTCTACATATTATATAATTTGCTATCACTTTTGAAAGGGATGGTACCGCCCACTTTATGAAACAACCTACATTAAATATTACAATTTTGAATGTGGCCAATTTTAAAGAAGCTTTTCTATAAGTGCACATTAAGACAATAACTAAAATAATTTTGTTCTTTGTTACATACACATTGTAGTGTCGACCAATTTTGTCAAAACAAAAGATGTTGCCAGATTTTCCAATATGTAACCAATATAGTAAAAAGTCATTCCCACACACATTCAAACAAGATAAATAACAGCACACATTTGGCAATGTCTTACGAATCTGGCAATATTGGTCAACAATATAATACACAAGTGCTGTTTTTCTTAACCTGTATGATATAGCATATAATGAAATTTTACAAATATATACTTGCCAGAAATACAAGTTTTGAAATGAATTCTAAACGATAAGCCTTCTTTAACATTATATAAATTTTATTGAACTAAATAAGGACCAATATATGTTTACAAAACGCTGCTCTTTTAAAAATTATAACACTGATATTTTATTAAATTAAATTATAATTTTAATATTACTTCAGAACAAATTGAAACAGACAATTTAACTTCGAGAAAATTACTAAAGAACCAAAGAAAGTAAGTATTTATTAAGACAGTTTGATTACTATGTTTTACTGACAACACAGCATTTACAAATACTTTTCCTGATGTTTTATGATATATGCAAAGTTAAAAAAAAACCCTTCATAATGTAAAATGTTTAAACACCAGTTCATTCTTAATTTTTGCCTCTTAGAGATCTGAGAGATCCCAGACACGTTACAGAATCTTAAAATTCCATAAAACTTTTTTTATAATTGTTTACATACAACTTAAATACAAGAAGACTTTGAAATCCACATCTTCTAGATTTAAATCTTACATGAATGTGTTTTAACTTTTTATTCATATTTCTCGCTATTTCTCTTAACTTAAGCAATTTGATGAAACATTTCATACCAATTAATCAATGAACATACACAAGTTTTATTCATTAGTATTAACTTCAGTCTCTCTAGTAAATATTAATAAATAATTCCATTAATTTTACAGTATTTCATGAATGCAGCAAAATATGTAGAAATCAATTTAGATTACCATTTTAATGCATGTTGGAGTGAACTAACAATAAGTAAAATATTAAGTACAACAACAGTTTATCAAATTCCACATTAAGAATGTACTCAAACTAATAAATTTGTATAAACAAACATATTTATGACATTGTATAAACTTAAGAAATTGAAATACTACAAAGCATTTAATTTTTCAATTAAAAAACAAAAACATTAAATTTTTTACCCACATATGGATACATTTTATTAAGTATTTGACATGAGAAGACCTACAATCGAACTAAAATTTATCTGGTCACTAAAATAAGATATTGTCATTAATATGAAATATATTGTTTCTAAACTTAAAGTCATGACTTTCTAACCAGTTTATAAAAATTAAAGATTAATGTTAAATTTCTAAACAGTTTCATATACTTCAAATCACCTTTCATAATAAATTCAGAAAGTATTTAACTACGATTTTTTTAAAAACTAATTGGGAAAACTTACCTATGGTAGGAATTGTAGTAACTATTTCTCCCAACTTTAATTTGTATAAAATAGTTGTTTTACCAGCAGCATCCAAACCAACCATCAATATTCTCATTTCTTTTTTGCCAAAAAGGCCTTTAAATAGATTGGCAAAAATGTTCCCCATGATGAATTTTATAAATACACAGCTTTAATCTGAAATGAAAATATTGTCAAAAAACTTGTATAGATTTAACAATGAAAAGACAAAATAAAATTTTTCAAACAACGAAAGATATTTAGAATACGTAAATCCCATCCTGAAAATCGAAACAATTGGAATTTCCGATTTGGGCGTAGCTCATTAATAGCTTTTTAAACATTACTATAAAAATTACGATGTTTACATCACAATGACACATATTACATACAACTACGGAGAATTTAAAATATAGACCAGATTAATAAACACAATACACCAATCCGAACATGAACGCAGATGTGCCATACTATGACGGCATACTTTAGAACTGATAAGAACACAGCCTGCGTGAAAAATATAGATACAATGAAAATTTTACTAAGCCTATGATATTAACTATGTTCAACGACAGATATTTTCTACCTTTCACTCAAAAACATATATATTAATAAAACTTCTCTAACTAGGCAATTTAAAATGTATAAAGAGATTACGTTATTGCAGAAATGAAAGGAAGAAATGTGCCGTCTTATTACCGTAATGAACCCGACAAATATTTAATCAAATGTAATTATAGTAAAATTAATCTCGAAATTAATAAAAAGTACAGAAATCAAAAAGAAAACCTTCGTCGACTATTTATCTATTATTACAAATCAATTGTGATATCAAATTGTACTAAATTCCGCTGAAAGGATACAAGGATATTTAAAGGTCCCAAGTCATTTATTTACACTAACTTATCGACGATATATAGACATTAAAAACACAAATAAGTTCACAAAAGTTACTAATAACATTAATGTGATAAAAATTAAAATTAAATATGAGTAACAAATCTCATTTTAAAGTACTGAAAGAAGGAAATTTCCTTACTTACCGGTAATGCTAATACGCAGAAAATGGCGGGCATAGAAAGGAGTTGACAAGGCTTATGCCACGTCTAGTCATTGGTGGGTTACGCGTTGCAATATCCGTCACCTTCTTTTTCTAGTTTCTTCTTTCGAACGGGAAAATTAGCTCGTTAATTCACAAAAATATATTTTGTGTTATTTTCTTGTATAAACTTTGATTTCATGAATAAAATTGATAAATTATATTATTTTAAATACTTTTTATGTTTTTCGTTAGATATCGTGAATCATTCATAAAATATTTTTTAATGTACCCCAAAAGATTGAAATTGACACTCACATTTGTATTTGCAATGATATATGGTTTTTTAATGGAGAAAATTCAATTTTTCATTGAATAGATTATGGTATTCTATAAATTGATTTTTAAATATGAAAATTATTTAATGGTATCAATTTAACTGCGACTTTCTGATTGCAAAAACAATCTAGTGTGTTTTGAATTTTTCTGTCAGAATTGTTCTTAATATATGTATATGTAAATTAGCAAAATTTTTCTAGCTGTGTGAATGATTTTAAACTTTCGTTGATACAAGTGTTTTTTTTTGTTAATCTCTGAATGTCATTTTTTAGAAATTTTGAATTGTTAGTGAGTATATACTGTTACGTCATTTTAACACGTAAATTATTCATGTGACAGTGACTAATAAATGCTAATTTTGAGGAAAATAGAAATTAATACCCTCGATGAAATGAATTTAATTCCCTTAAAACTAAAAAATTAAACAAATTAACGTATTGGAAGTGTAAATATTTGAGTATTTTATTGACTGTTATTGTAATCTAAGCAACACCTCAATAGTAGTTTCCCCCTTTTTGACTTTTCAAATTGATTTTTTTTATGAATGTACTACAATAGAATATATGTCTTGTAATTGATTGGTTAGTAAATATCATTCATCACAAGCGACTTGTACAGTAGAAATATGAACTTTTACATAGATTAACAATTTTTTACATAAATTATAAATGTAAATAAAATTTTTTTCAATTTGTCATCTTTGAATGGAGGAACAGATTTTAATTCAAATAAATTGCGCCTGAAAAGTCTCAATGACATTCAATAAAAAAAATTGGAAGACATGATATTATTGCATATAAATAATCGTAAAAACTGTACTTGAAATGGCATTTAATGGACTTTAGTAACTATTTCGCCGCGAAGTAGTGGGTTTGGGGGGGGGGGCAGGAAATCTTGTAAAAACATTTTTTTTACAAGTATTTCTTTCTCACCATAAATAAAATGTTGACACATGATTTTTCCATTGAGATTTATTAACAAAACAGTGAAAAAAGGAAATTATTTAATGAAAAAAGATAATTTTTATTTTATTTTTTTCTTATTGCTTCATTTCCTACCATTTTTCTGCAATTATATTTTTGAAATGTTATTACGTTTTTTGTGTGTTAAATTACACACCCACACACATCATTTACTGACAATTTCTGAAACTATCTTCATGTTATTGGAATATTAGCATGTTATTTAAAGTTTCCTTTTCTCTTTCCAGATTTAGGCAAGGTATCTGGGCATTAGATGATGATAATAAAATTTGTACTTTTAGCAATGCTGTTCATTAAGAATGAACTTTAAGTCATTTTTCGTATTAAAGATTAAAATTTCACTTAACTGGAATAACTTTTATTAGAGTTTTTTGCAAACTATTCATAAGTGTGGATAAGCATGGAAGCTTGTAGAAAGTGTGTTATGCTTCATTCTTTTTAAATCTTTACTTGTATTTTATTTCTTTTTATTTATGAATAATTAGTTGTAAGC
>BMAV01026147.1:504350-518278 GCA_019973955.1 Trichonephila inaurata madagascariensis | reverse complement strand
GGGGGGGGGGCTGAAAATTGCATGTAAAAAAAATCACCAAATGCTAGTAAAGATTTACGTATTGTGGTCCGAGTGTTTATGGTGCATGTGCAGAAAGACAACTTTGAAAAAAACCCCACCTTATTTTTTGTTTGATGTTTAACTTTGTTAGAAAGAAAATTAACCCAATATATTTAGAACCATATTTTTCAATTTAAAAATATTTATGTATGCGATTTTTTTTTTATTAAATTTTTATGTTTTTTTTTTTAAATTTCAAACTTGTAATTAAAATAAACTCTTTGCACAGTGTAAAAGAATATTGATTTTTATCAGAAATTAAATTGTAAATTTCTAATTAAAATAAATATTATATTATGTTTTTTGAGTTATAAAGATTTTAATATCTGTTAGTAATTATTCATAACTATTAAATCTATTTTTATCTGAATGGCTTTTAATAGTTTTAACCTTAGCACAACCTGTTACTTTTTAGCAACTTTAATTTAAAAATAAATAGCCAGTGTTGAAGCAAAATTGGTTAAAATTTGAAAATATTACTTCATTTATTTAAACTGTGTTGCTAAATATAATTCTATTGACTGTATTTGTAATCTTTTTATTTAGTTTCTTATCTGAAATATTGTCTGAATGGCAGTGAACCTGAAATGCTTTCAAGTGAAGGAGCTCGTTCTACTGGGTCTTTAGTAATGACTCCAAAACCTGAATCAAGTTCATGGTACTTGCCTGATATGAATTGTTCAGTCACTTTTACAACAGAAAAAGATCATTACATTTTTTTGACATTTTCTAATGTTAGTTTAAGAAATGCAAGTATGGACAATTTGACTGTAAATTTTGACAATTTAGCTTCTGATGCTGTGCTTGCTGGACAACAAGTTTGTTCCAACGAAAACTGTGAAGGATTAAAATTTGAATCTGGATATTTCAATAACATGACTTTGAAATTTATCAGTGCTAATGTTACTGTTCCTCAGAATGTGACTGGATTTAAAGCCCACTATACTGTTTATGAATTGGGTAAATAAAAATTTTGATTTTTGTTAAAGCATATACAATGTTTTAAAAATAGGCATAAACTTGGTAGAAGTTGTATTGTAAATTATCTGGTTTATATAAAAAGTTCTGAAATTTTGAAACAAATTTTATTTATTTATGAATAAGTTTTTAATAATTTCTAAATGATTCACTTATGCCTTGGTCAGTGGTCAGCAAACCTTCAAGAGAGAAGAGCCAAGTTGACAGTAAAACAAGATGAGTAATGTGTCTAAAGAGTCGTTAAATCAAAATGCATTGTTCACAAATGCCAACCAAATAGTCGTTATGTAAGCACTCTCAGTATAAAAAAAGATCTGCCGCATTCAAATTATTAATTTTATTACTTAAATGAAGTTTGATCTACAGTTTTCCACATTCCTTCAACAACTATTGCAGATATTTTCATTTCTGTGCTTCAATGCAAGGACAACTAATGTCAAAATAACTTGTTACCATTTGAATTTTCATGCTGTTTGAAAACATTTCCATACCAGTTAACAACATAAGTGCAATATGTAATAATTTCATGTTTACAAGTAAAATTAAGAATGACCTTGATTGTTCCTGCACATAAAGTTTGAGGAGCTAGTATGCCGAACATGTAACCTATAACATAAAATTGACACTGCTTTTCCTTCAAGTATTTTCACTGGTTCTCAACAAACTTATGTGATGGAACTATCTTAATCCATTTTCTGCCATAATTCCTGTCTGGGGATTTTGGAATTTTGCACAAACATTCCTTGTTATAATATATAAATATAGTAAAGTGTAAAATTTTTCAAAAATACCTAATATTTCAAAAAAAAAAAAAAAAAAACATAATTTGAAAGTAATTATATTGCTGCACATTTTTTTTGGGGCATGTCTAACTTATCTGGCCAAAAATTTCAAAAAGAAAATTGGTAGTTAATGGGTTAAGCCAGTCAAATGTTTAAATGTATATGAAAATATTGTTAAATTTATTCATTAGATAATTGTAAATAAATGAAAACCTGATGACTTTTTAGTAGACATAATTTTTTTAATATATAGAGGCAGAAGTCTGGAGAGCCCAACTGTCTATGCAAAGAACCACATACGACTCGTGATCCCTGGTTTGTTGACCCTGTGCCCAAGCCAAGGAAATATTTTTAAATTTAAAAGTTAGGATGTCCTTATTTGACTAATGAAATATTGTGTAGATTAAGGCTTAAATCTAAAAATTCATTGCCAACAAGCCTTGTACCTCATATTGTGTCTAAGCATAATGTTAATGATCAATCAATTGACAAAAAAGTGTAACCTTCGAATGAAATAAGTAAAGTTTAATTTGTATTATAGGTAATAATGTATATTTGTTTTTTTCTTCTTAAGGGCTTAAGTGATGTTTAAATAATATTTATGTATGGCAGAGGTATTTTGAATTTATATTCAAATCTTATTTGGCATATTCTTTTATCTTTGAATTCTTGCATTATTTTTTCATTTTATCAATTATTTTCTTGAATATTATTACTATACATATTTCCTATTCTATCTTTTTAAAGTATGTTTTTGATTTTAACTGTTTTCATATTAAAAGTTAAGATTCTTTTCAGCGGATCCTAAGACTGGAGCTTGCCGTGGCAAACACAAATTTTTATGTGAAAATAAACACTGCATTTATTACGATTTTTTGTGTGATGGGCACAATAACTGTGGAGACCTTTCTGATGAAATAAGATGTATGTGTATTTTTTTTAATGTATTAAATGTGATAATTTTGAGGAATTTTATATGAAACACACATTTCCATTTTTAGATTAAATATATTAATGTGTAGTGTCAATTTCTTACAATATATTTAAAATTCAAATCTAATACTTTAAAAGATATGTAATTTTTATTATTCTCTGTATCATAATTTGGATTTTATTTTTTAAAAAAAAATTATTTTTATTTATGTGCATTACTTGTTTTTTAAAGCTAGAATGAAATTGCATTTTATTAGTTATATTTTTTATTTTAGGTGAAATTCCAGTTAAAAATACTGTTTGGGGGATTGTTGTAATTGTACTAGCAATTATTGTTATCCTGATTTTTGTACCTGTGTTTATTTTCTTGGCTGTGAATGGAACACGCAATATAGTCAAGTCAGTAACAATACCAAATCAGCCTACTCCATTGTCCAATGCTGCAGAATGTGGAGAAGGATCTAGTCTTTTGACATCGTCTGATGCTATGAATAACTGTTGGCCTGGAACATCATACGATTCTTTCAGTTATAGTGGAACTCAACAGGCAGAACCTTCTGTTACAAAAGAACCAAAGAAAACTTCCCGTTCTAGGAAAGAAATCGAGGAATCACAGGAAAACAAGTTTTTGTGATGTTCTCTGAAATATAACTTTTTAAAATACAACTCTTGCACAAATATTTTTATATATGAGGTCTGATTTTAAGCTCAGTTCTGTGTGGATATAAAGTAGTGAAACATAAAAAATGATTTTAAATTAGCGTAACATTTTATAAATTTTAAATTAATTTCTAAATTTTTTAGAAAATCAAAACTAAGTAGTATTTCTTTCATTTTATTAAATTTTATTGCAATATTTTGTGTTAACATTTGGTAGGTCTAATTGCTCTTCAAGATAAGGAATTTGATAGAAATTCCTTGAAGTCTAGGAAAAAAAGGAGGAAATGTTTGATTAAAAAAAATGGTGTACTTGACCTATTATTCAGAAACCTAATTTTATTAAACAAGGTATTTTTCGAAGTTTTTTCTGGTTTACTTCTAGCTTTAATGACATTGATTGTTCGTTTCAGTTCATCCTTTCTGTTTGTTTTTTTTAAAGAAATAACTGATGTGTTTTATTAAATTTTCTATTGATGAATTTCCTGTTTACAAAAGATTTTGTGAAGCATGACAGGGTACATTTTGTGATGATTGAAAAAAAATATTTTTCTCACTGAAATTTTCTGCGAAATAAAATCTTGGAATATAATTATAATATTGTCTTATTATTAATTTTTTTTTTTTGAAAAAGAAATGTTTTGAAATTTTTTAAAAAAATCATATAGGGAATTTAAAGTAAATTTATTTAAGTGGATCATTTTTTTTTTGTCTTAATTTTTCTAATATTCTTAAAACTCCATTAAAAAAAATCAGTGTAACAAAAAAATATTATATATTTGTTAAATTTAAGACATATAGATACAAAGCTAAAAGCATATTTTCTTTGATTCATTTGAATACAAAGTGCCATACATGTATATGATTAATTCTCTTCAGAAGAATATAATTTTTTGAATGAAAGCAGTTTTATTACAAATTCATAGCTCTTCACTTAAATATTGAATAACTGTAGATGTTGAAACTTTTATATGAAATGACTTGGAATATTGTATTTTAAATTTCAATGTGGGATCTTAGTTTTGATTTGGAAAAGATGTGTACATTTGATAAATGGGATTAGGTGCATTCCTCCTGGCTCAAAATATATGGTCCACTGCAGCAACTCTGTTGCTCTAGTG
The DNA here is from genome assembly GCA_019973955.1 of Trichonephila inaurata madagascariensis. Lineage (NCBI taxonomy): Eukaryota > Metazoa > Arthropoda > Arachnida > Araneae > Nephilidae > Trichonephila > Trichonephila inaurata. Next base: position 513,747 of record BMAV01026147.1, on the reverse strand, counting down.
TAATATTTATTTCACTGAGAAAAAACAAAATTTGATTTTTTAATGGGATGTGTGAAATTTTGACATGGATTAAATTTTATTTTAATGTTTTGATTTAACAAAAAATTTTGTCAGGGAATTTTTTTTTGCTGTAGTTTAAGTGGACCTTGAATTTGATTACTTATTTATATTGAGGTAATTTTGAATTCCTTGCAATCGAGAAATATTCTTGTTTCTGTTACAATTCCATTTTCTATTTTACACTGTAACTAATATTTTGAGTAAAAATAAACTTAGTTTACTCTGAAATTCCTTTACATTCCAATATTTTTAGTTTGAATAATAGAAGTTTTCATTTACAAAAACTTTGTCTTTTTCTATTTTATTGTAAACAATATATTCCTACATTACGTAAGGGCTTTACTTTGTATAGAATGTTCCTATGTAATTAATTTGATATATACTAAATATATAAATCTTGATATTTTTTGTGTAACAAATATGGTTTTCAGTATGTGTGTACAAAAAAATATTTATTCTGAAACATTGTCTGTCTAGTTTGAAAGTAAATGTTACATGTATATATATTTAATGAATATTTTGCATAATCGAATAAAAGGTTAAACATAAGTACCTGTTTTAACTTTTGAATAAATTTTTAGGCAATGTGTCTAAAAATGCAAATTGTAAATTATATTTCTTTGATAATTTAATGAACAGATTAACTATTTACACTATTTACTGCTGTAATACAATCAATTATTTAATCTTGGTGCCTTCGAAAGCAATTTACTTTTTAAAGCTTCTATTACTAAAATATAATAAATGTTGAGAAGGCTTAAACAATGTAATCTTAGTTTATCTAATAAACCCCAACTCTTTTTTTTTTAAATTTTGTTTTTGTATTGATATGTGTTCCTCTAAAAGCTGTGCAAGAAAATTTTTTCAAAAAAGAAAAGAAAATTAATTAGTGATGCACACATTTTCATTCAGTATGGAGGTTATGAATAAATGAATTGTTTTTCATGAATACAGAATTCATGAATACAGACTTTTTCAATCCCTCCTCCCTTTTATAGTATATCTATTTTGTATTGGTACCCAGTTCACAAATCTCAGAATTTTAGGGCATGTTCTACATATTTTAAGTGTTTAAAAAGGATTTTCTAGACTTGTACTGTTAAAAGCTCTCAGAAAATAAATTGGCAGTTAAATGTTACACTTGACCCTCTTCCTCAATATTGTCATCAATTTAATGATGTTGCCATAAGTTTGTACACCTTCAAAACCTCAAACCTAATCAGTGGTCCAAAATTATAGGCGGTTATGCTTTTTCAAGTACCATGTTATTTCAAAATCATGCAAAAAGGGGAAAAAAAAAAAGAGTTTGGTGTGTATTCTTATTTTATGTTATATCTTTATTATAATATGTTTTGTGAATTAATCTGATATATCTTGTATAGTTATTATAAATCATTGAGAATAATGAGAAAGTTTGTATTTTGTTTTTAATAAGAAAACTTAATCATGTAAATATTGAAAAAATTTATATGGCTTATTCTAAATTGATTTTGATTCATAGCAGTCTAAAAACATTTATATATGTAATCTGCTTGAGTACAAAATCTGTTACTTGTAGGTGCTTGCAGCTAGTGTGATGTAATCTTTCTGTTTGTGAATAATTTTTTCTGTGAATCACTCATGAAATTATTTATCATCTTTTGAAAAATACTCTTCAAAGAGACGAATTTAATCGTATTTGATAATTTTAAACTGTAGGTTCTTTTGAAAGTAGTTTTCAAGTGGTACATTTGTTAACAAATTCGAGTTTTAATTTTTTTATTTGCAAAAACAAAATGTGTTTGATACAGGATTTTTTCTAGATGTATAACTTTTCTTTCCCTATGGGCATTCATATTGAATTATTAGTGTAATTGTCAGCTTTATAAGTTATTGATTGTGATTTAATATTTCAATAATTAGCAAACTATTATTTATTGAAGAAAGTGAATTGTCAGTATTATATTTTTTCCATGCAAAATCTTGTATAGTGGTACTTTATTTTTCTTAACTTGATGTGATAAACCTTGCTTGACATGCTTAGTTCTGTTCAAAATATAATGTGTGATCGATCTTTAGATCTTTCTCCTCAGTTATGTTTACTGTTCGAAATGTTTCTATTACTGTGATAACTGTACCAAAGTGCCTTGTGTATATATAATAAAATATTTACCAAAAGTGAAGTGTCATTTTTCCCCTTAAGTTTCATATTTGTATAATTTTTTTTTTTAAATTTTAGAAATGATCTAAATTGTAAGAGCAACTTAAAAATATCATGTAGGAGTTTAATATTTAAAGTAAAATTTACGATGTTAATTGAATTCAGTTGTAAACACATATAAATAACAATGTAAAAATTTGTTATTAAGAGAATTTGACACATTTATGTTGATTATTGTATTACATTTACCACATTGAAATATTTGTTATTTTCAGACATTTTTAGATTCATTCGCTTATATACATAATGAAAAACAGTAGAGGTTGATATTTATAGCAGAGGTCGCCAAAGTGGTGGTCTGTGAGAAAATTTCGCTGGTCCCCAGAAAAATGAGTGGAATATACTTACTCATCACGTTAAGTATTAAGATGCAGCAAGTAGCAACCCTAGTTAAAAAGAACTTAAAATTACTTACAGAATTTGTTTGTTATTACCCAAAGAATAAAGAGATCAAGACAAGGTAATATGTGGATAATAGATCCGTGTGCAGCGAAAATTCAGGATAATAATTTAAGTATGCATCTAAAAGAAAGCCTCATCCACCTATCATCCGAGGAAACTCTCAAATTTAAATTTCCTTCATCCTTATCAAGATCTCAGTTTTGGATTTCCATAAAGAGGGAATACCCTTTTCTTAGTGAGCAGGCGATGAAAATTCAAATTCAATTCTCCACAACTTATTTATGTGAAAAGGCATTTTCATGTCACAGTCATCAAAACTTGGTACCAATCTCAGCTTGAAATTAATGCAGTTCGTCTTGTAGCAACACAATTGGATCCAAATATCCATAATTTTTTTTTTCAAGTAAGCAGAGGAACATCCATCACACTAGGAATGTATAATGCTAAAGCTTTGATATACTTAAACCATTTTTTAATTGTTTGGTTTTTATATAGTTTTTGTTTATTTTATTATGGTTCACATTATTAACGCTTTCATATAATTTGGTTAGAATTAATAGTTTCATTTTATTAACAAAGTGCATTGTATGTGTGTTCTTAGATCACAATTTTTTTTTATACATATATTTAACACTAGCCGTTACCCACCTGCTTCACTGGGAATTTTACGATGTTGTATTAATATATACTGTTTACATATATATATAAATTATCGATATCTAGCATTAAGAATTCGATTGTGTTGAAAAATATATTTATAGCTGTAACTCTTGCCTCTTGATATAAAAGGACATAAATTACATACAATGTCTAATTTTTATTATCTAAAATAGAAGAAAGATTTTTTTGCGCTCACTTAACCCAATAATCAAGTGGATTTCCGCCAAAGCAACTTTCAGTGGATCTCTACTCCATAAAATAAAAATGCGTGCCAAATTTCAAATCTAAATCTAACAGAGCAAAAACGGAATTTTTATCATCAATACCCCGTTGAGAACATTCTTAGCGGATTCCAATTCAACAAAAGAAACATGCAAACCAAATTTTATTATTAAAGTCCTAGCAGTTCGAAAACGGGAATTTTGTCTATTAATACGCCCCAATACCCCGCTTCCCCCTGGAGTTGATTTCCGTAAAATCCATTCTTAGTGGAACTCTATTCAATTAAAGAAACGGGCTCACAACAAATTTCAAGTAAATGAGTTAAATTCAAAAACAGGATTTTTTCTATAACTCTCCTTAACCCCTCGCAAACCCGCTCCTTTGGGGGTCCGTTTTCGCAAAACTCTTTGTAAGAGGAACTATTGCATGAACGGAACATACCTTCTATAATTTTCAAGAATGGGGGTCTAGAGTAGTTGAAAAGCGGAAATATTTATCTATTACTTCCCTCAGTGACCCTTGGGGATCAATTTTTCCCATTACCTATTTTGTAGCTGATCTCTACTCTATGAAAGGAATCCGCTTACAAAATTTCAAGACTGTATGTCTAATAGTTTAAAAATGGAAACAATTATGCATAACGCCTCTTAAGCGCCCTCAACGCCCCTTTTAGGTCCACTTTCGTAAAATTCATTTTGTAGGGAATCTCTACTGAAAGGAATCTGTGTACCAAGTTTCAAGACTGTACATCTAATAGTTTAATAATGAAAATAATTATCTATAACTCCCCTTGGGGTTCGATCTTTGCGAAATCCGTTCTTAGCCGATGTCTACTCCATGAAGGGAACCTACCTACACCAAATTTCAAATCTGTAGGTTTAATAGTTCCGGAGATATCGTGATTAGTCAGTGAGTGAGTCGCTCTTTTCTCCTTTATATATATAGATTTAAAAAATCCCATTAGTGGCTCGCAGGATTTAAATAATGAATTTGCTGGTCCGTGAGGTCAGAAAGTTTGGCGACCGCTGATTTATATCTTATTGTAATAACTATAAAATTACTTTCATATGTATGAAATGAGAACATTTTTATCTTGTAATTTCTTACATCTTAGTTTTTACATGATCTAAATTTCATTTTTTAAAAATAAATTGTTATAACAGTAAATAACTATTTATTTAAGGTCTAGGTTAACTCTCTCTTTTGATCCAGAGAACAGGGCTATGAAATTCTCTGTAATGATTCCATTACAAATGTTTTGTAAACCTATATATATACACTAACTTCTAAAAGTTAAGCACGAAGATGTAAAATGCAAAAAAATCAACAAGTACTGCTTTGATTGACACAAAATTTGGCAGTAAAAAGTAGCATATATATTTATACATAATACAAAATCAATAATTATATACAGAAATGAAAACAATATAAAATTTTTGTAAGTTATCAGATAATGTCATACTGGAGACTTTAACAGAATTATGTATAAAGTGAAAATAAACAGCATAAAATGAAAAAAAGGACATTAATAGGGTATGTGATCCCTCCTCATCTGTATGCAAAGTTTACACATTCTGACCATGCTTTCAATTAGGTGGTCAACCACCACAGAATTAAGCAATCGCCATTCTTCTTGTACAGCAGTTTCCAGCTCAATAAGAGTGGCTGGAGGTGGGAAATTTGAAGATACAGCACGGCCGAGAGCATCCCAAAGATTTTCAACTGGAATAAGGTCGAGCGAATATGCTGGCCACGCCATACGCGCAATCCCTTCACTCTCCAGGTAGCCATCGATGATGGCAGCTCTATGGGGACGTGTGTTATCGTCCATTAAAACAAAAGTAGGGCCAACTGCTGCAGCGTACAATCTCACAATGTGTTCAAGGACTTCATCTCGATACCGGACAGCCGTCACAGAACCCCGTTTAAAGATGTGCAGGTCGGTGCGGTATCCTAATGAAATTCCTGTCCACATCACAATGCTTCAGCCTCGGAATGCGGGATGTTCAGTGATGTTTTGGGGCTGATTGCGTGTTCCTTGTTTACGCCATATCCTTATACGCTTGTCATCTGGCTCCGGAGCAAATCTTGACTCATCAGTAAACATGACATTGCCCGAGTCAGACACAGTCCAATTGCCATGTTACCGGCACCACTTTAATCTTGCCCCTCTTGATTGGACGGATAGAGGAACACAAACTCGAGGTACCCGGGCATACAGTGCATTCATTTGTAATCTTCGGCGAACAGTAGCTGCAGATATAGCCTTACAAATGGACGCTGTAACCATAGATGTCACACGTAAGGAGGTCGCTTTGTGATTCCGCTTGGCTACAATAGCAATATATCGATCTTCCGCGGGGGTTGTAACCCTTGGGCGACCACCTACGGGCCTTCGGATAACTGTCTGTGTGGTTTGGAATAGTTTCCATAAACCTGAAATTACAGAATGATGAACGCCGATGAAAAGAGCAACATCTGTGATCGACTGTCCTGCTTCAATGCGCCCCACAGCACGCCGGCGCTCAGAATCTTCCATTCGTTTTCTGGAAGTCATAGAAACACGTATGTCTTGAAAACAAATTGTACGAAAGTTTTAAATACCTTCTATCAGCACTTACAATCAACTTCTGTAACCCTTCATAAAGCTGGCTTTTTATAAGACTGCCCTTTTTGCATATTTCTTGACATGAAGGCACGATTGGCTGTTACCTAACATATTTGCATACTTCCAACTACCTCTGCAGCGAATTGCATCCCCTTCAATTCTGATTGGCTTCCGGAAATTAGCATTTTCCTCTCTGTGCTTAACTTTTGGAAGTGAGTGTATATATATACTAACTGGTATACCCGTGCGAAGAACGGGTGAATTGAAAGAATTAAACAATACAGACTGAAGGATAAAGAAGTTTTTAATGAGATAGTTTTACGTGAATTGTAAATTAAACAAAAAAAAAAAGCTTTTTTGCATTTTTCAGCTGAACAAAAAAACATGTTTGCTAAATTTTAAGTCTGTTGATATAACAGCTGATAAAAAAAAATACAGTTTTTTTTTATTTATAACACCCCGTAACTCTCTTGTGGGTCGATTTTTGAAAATACCTTCCTTCTGCTTAGCAAAAATAACGCATTGTTACAAATTTTGTGTAATAAACGCTTAAAATAGTGTAAATAATTTGTATCTGGATGTGTAATACATTAATATTACTTACTGATGCATTTATTTTACTTTAAATAGCTGTTATCCACGACTTCGTCCACGTGGAATTTAACAAAAAAGTGTTTATTCAATTCGTAGAGTTTGCGAAAACTTAATAATCATGTATTCCACGCAAGGAAATACATATGCTATAAGTATAATGTCATTCTTCTACTTTGTGATCGATGTTTCTTTTTTGTTTTATTTTCTTCTTTGTTTTTTGTTGAGTGTCGATGGGGTGAGGAATGTAAAATCATTAGGATCAAAACAAGTTGCCAGATTCAAAGTGAATAAACAAACATGAGACAAATATTAAATAATATCAAACGGGAAATGTCGAGCTTATTAGGAGGGGCACCAATCTAATCAAAGAAAAAAGTTTGATCTAACTGCTAGAAATCGTTGAGACAGAAGGCTCGCGAGTTCTGGGCCCGCGTAACAGGCAGCTTTTGAAGCATTTCCCCAGGTTCACACGTTCTGAGAGTATATGCACGCACGGGAACGGGCGAATTTCCCGGTTAAGCCTAATTTCATTTAAAAATTCATACAAAATCTTTAATACAATCAAATACGCTAAAATTTGCTATTTACTATCATTGATAATATCTGAATATACAGTACAAAAATTTTCGTTACACTTAAAATTTCGAATTTTACAGAAAATGTTTTCATTTTAATAAAAAAAAAAGTATTCTCGATAATGATAAAAAAAATAAAAAATAAAATAAACGTAAAACTTACAAAATACTATCTGGCAAATTTCAAACGATAAATTTACTCTCACATAAACTTGTTAGTTCTTGAACTGATACGAATCTTTTAAATAACTTTTTTGGTTTTATTTTTATATTGCTCATAGCTTTCTTAGAATCACAATAGTATTATGTGTTCTGTTCTTATGGTTATACCAACTCTTGTTGCGATAGCAACGAAAAAGAATCGTTTGTTCTTACGGAATTAAAGGTGAGTCAGTAAGAACAAATTATTCTTTTTCGTTTAAAATGAGTCATCGTGTTTGTTCCATGAAGAAAAGGTTTTTAAATTTCCCCTCAAAAAGCTCGCTCTAAAAATAAAAGGCTAATAAAAGAAAATAATTCCTATAGAATAAAAATAATCCCTATTGAAATAAATAATCCTTATTAGGGATATTGTTCCCTATTTCATTGGTTTTAATTTTGTTTTCGCGGAACCCTAATTTTTTTCCCTAAAATATCGTTGGGTGGATGGCCTGAGTACCTAGCTCTTCCGTGCTATAACCTCACATCGCTAGGATTTTGAGTGACTGTTACATATTGACTCTTGCCCTTTGTTAATTTAAATACTTTAAAGTTAAAATTAAAATATAGGAGAATAAGAAAATATAAAAAATTAAAAATAATAAAATGCATTAAGTGCAAGAAAAATAGCTCCAAAAACGGTGCAGGCACCGATAGTGAAAGCAAAATTTCGGTCTTTGGGTGGGCGGGGCGAGGCCTGACCAATAGGAATGCAGCTAAAATCTCGATCGTTGAAAATGGGTAAAACACAGAATGAAAAAAGAAAATCAGAAACAGCTTTTTTGGAAGCTAATAAAAAATAAAATACTTAGAGAAAAAATAGAGAAAAATCATGAAAAATAAAAATTATCAATCGAATTAATTTTCCGAAGAAAATTAAAGTGTATTAAAGCAATTTAGAAAAGCGATCTTTTGGGAATCGAATCTAGGGCAAAGCATTTGGAGCATACTACTCTGACCGCTAGACCACGAAGGACTCGTGTTAGGAGGTGAAGTAAGCTTTTAAAATGGATACTATGATTATGAGGAGATAAAATTTTACATGAAGATTTCTAAACAAAAGTAGTCTAAGTTACTCCTTATATAAAAGTTCTGTCAAGATCGATCCAGCCGTTTCAGAGATTAGCCGGTACAGACAGACAGACAAAAATTTTAAAAATTGATTTTTTTATATAAGTACCGTATATACTTTCAAATGTGCATTTAGTAAAAAGCTGTTCATTTCAAATTATAAACAGACTTCGATTTTATATATATATATATATATATATATATCTACACACACAATTTAGGCTAAACTGAAATTTTACTTGACTTTAAGAGCTGAAAAAAATCTTGAGCAAGGTCTTTAGTATATTAAACATCCTCTGTAGGTAATGTTTTGCAGAAATTGATTGAAAAATGAACTGATTATATTTTAAAGTAAGTTTTTAGATTTAAGATCTTGATGGAACACTTTTTGTGTAATAGCTTTAATGGTTAAGGCTATCTTCTCCAAATGTCTTTGGGCCCTATACAAGCTTGGAATACATTTGCACCAAAATCTGCTCCAGTTTTCATTGAAGTTTGTGACATTGAGATGCAAAAATAGTCATTTATATTATGTTGTATCTTTAAAATTAAAAACATTCCAAAAGTATTTATTTTTTCATCAAGGTGCGAATATCCTAGGACAGCGGGGTACTACCCAAATGACCTTGCGGGCCACAGAGGAAAAACATAATCCCACGGGCCGCATATAAAAATATACACAGTGCGGCAAATAAGTTTTAAGACTCATTCTAGAACGCAGGCTGTGTATGGGCACCAAGAGTGAAAAAGCGCATGCGTCATAATGTCCATGGTCTGCTGAAACACTGCGAACAAGTTGATGACATT
>BMAV01026147.1:489943-500415 GCA_019973955.1 Trichonephila inaurata madagascariensis | reverse complement strand
CTTCCCCATCTGCATCTTTTCCGAGGTGCCATTGGCCCAGACTTCATCTTTATGGATGACAATGCACTGCCACATCGCACTCTTGCTGTTGAGGAGCTGCTGGAAAGTGAAGATATCACTCGAATGGATTGGCCAGCGTGCTCCCCAGATTTAAATCCCATCGAACATGTGTGGGATGCTTTGGGCAGACGTATTGCCACACGCTCACATCATCCGGAGTACAACCAACAACTCAAACAGATGTTGATTGAGGAATGGGCACTCCTACCTCAAGAAATGTTGCACCAGCTGGTTCTGAGTATGCGGAGACGGTGCAAAGCAACCATTGTAGTAAGGGGAGGGCATATACCATATTAAGGAACATCTGCTTGTTGTTCTTCCTGTTGGATAGACAATCATGAGTCACGATACTATGCGTTCAATAAAGCTTGTTTTTGTTTGATTCCATACCGTATGCGTTGTATTCCTTTTTCAGTGCCGATGCTTTCGTCATCCTTTACGTACATAATACTCTCCCTCATTTCAGAATTTCATGTCTCTCAGATTATTTTTCGTGAAGTTATGGAAATAAACCCGCCTGTTGCTTAAGTTTTGCACACCAGTGTATATATATAAAGGAGAAAAGCGACTCACTCACTGACTGGCTGACTCCCTGACTAATCACGATATCTCCGGAACTATTAAACCTATACAGACTTGAAATTTGGTAGGCAGGTTCCTTTTATGGAGTAGACATCAGCTAAGAACGGATTTCGCAAAGATCGAATCCCAAGGGGCTTTACGGGGGAAGGGGCGTTATAGATAATTAGTTCCATTATTAAACTATTAGATGGACAATTTTGAAACAAAAGTACACAGATTCCTTTCATAGAGTAGAGATCTCCTACAAAATAATTTTTACGAAAATGAACCTCTAAGGGGCGTTGAGGGCGCTTAAGGAGAGCTATGCATAATTATTTCCATTTTTAAACTATTAGACGTACAGTCTTGAAATTTGGTAAGCTGATTCCTTTCATAGAGTAGAGATCTGCTATAAAATGGGTTCAAATCCCAAGTGGCACTGCGGGGCCTAAGGGGCATTATACATAATTATTTCCATTTTTAAACTATTAGACTTACAGCCTTGAAATTCGGTACGCAGATACCTTTCATGGCACAGAGATCCGCTATAAAATGGGGTTTTGAGAAAATTGACATCCAAGTGGCATTGCGAGGGCCAAAGGGGCGTTCTACATAATTATTTCAATTTTTAAACTATTAGATGTACAGTATTGAAATTTCGTAAGTGGATTCCTTTCCTGGAGTAGAGCTCCGTTACAAAATGGGTTTTGTGAAAATAGACCCCAAGTGGCGTTGCGGAGAATTAAGGGACGTTATAGGTAATTATCTCCTTTTAAAAACTATTAGACGCAAAATGTTGAAATTGAGTAAGCAGATTCCATTCATTGAGTAGAGATCCGCTATAAGATGGGTTTTGTGAAAATCGCTTCCTAAAGGGAATAGATAATTATTTCCATTTTTAAACTTTTAGACGCACGGTCTTGAAATTTGATAAGCAGATTCCTTTCATGGAGTAGAGATCCGCTACAAAATAGGTTTGGGGAAAATTGACCCCCAAGGGGCACTGAGGGGGATTAAAGGGCGTAATAGATAAATATATATATTTCCGTTTATCAACTATTAAACCCCTTGCTTGAAAATTAGAAGGTATGTTCCTTTCATGGAATAGATTTCCTCTAACAAAGAGTTTTGCGAAAACCGACCCCCAAAGGAGTGGGGTTGCGAGGGGATAAGGAGAGGTATAGAAAAAATCCTGTTTTTGAATTTAACCCATTTACTTGAAATTTGTTGAGCACGTTTCTTTAGTTACATAGAGTTCCACTAAGAATAGATTTTACGGAAATCAACTCCAGGGGGAAGCGGAGGAGTTATTGGGGCGTATTGATATACAAAATTCCTGTTTTCGAACTACTAGGACTATAATAACAAAGTTTGGTTTCAATGTTTCTTTTGTTGAATTGAAATCCGCTAAGAATGCTCTCAACGGGGTTACAGGGCGTATTGATGATAAAAATTCCGTTTTTGCTCTATTAGATTTAGACTTGAAATTTAGCACTAATGTTTATTTTATGATGTAGAGATCCACTGAAAGTTGCTTTGGCGGAAATCCACTTGGTTAGGTAATTGGGTTAAGTAAGCGCAAAAATTCCTCTTTCTGCTTCTATTTTAGATATTAATAGAAATTAGAAGTTATAATTTCTGTCCTTTTTATATCAAGAGGCGAGAGTTACATCTATAAATATATTTTTCAATATAATCGAATTCTTAATGCCAGATATCAATAATTTATACTTATGTAAACATTTTATATTTATACATCATCGTGAAATACCCAGTGAAGTGGGTTGGTAACGGCTAGTTTATTTGTATATATCTCATGTGCAAATCTTCAATCGTTAATAAAATACTTTTTATTCATTTACTCAAGTTCAAACACTTTGTTTAAACTTGTCACTTGATGTTAATACAGTTTTTTCAAATATTTATTCATTAATTAAATTAAATTAATGTATAAATAGTAACAAAAATAATTGCTCAACATATATAAAAAAGAAAGTAGCTTGGTGTTCCTGTAGCGCAGTGGACTTCTAATCCAAAGGTCGTTGGTTCGAATCCTACCTGGGATAACCTAATTTCTGAGATTGTGATTTATGAATGAATAAATAGTAACACACGAAAATAATAGTCCAACACCATATTTAGAAAGGAAAACCGCTTTCTATTTTGTCACTTAATATTGTAATTCTGTCATATGTATATACATATTTATATTAACTATTTAATAAAAAGTAACTAAAATAAAATGTTTCTTTGTTGACCGAAGTAGGAATTGACTTAATTTTTTTTTATATTATGTATTTGTTATTTGCTTTTGTTCCAAAGCGAATAAAAATGTTCTCTAATATAAAGTTTTTTTTTAACAAGATGATAAAGCTGAGCTGGCTGCAATACTCACACACAAAAATGAGACTATTAAAATAGATTTTTAATATTTTTATTGATGAAGCATTTATGTATTGAGAATGAGAAGTTACATTTTCATCTAAATACGTAAACCATTTCTTCTTTTCTAGTGAAAGGTAAGGCTTTTGGATTTTATAAGATTATGCAATGCTTCTTATATATATTGTACTATATAAGTTATTCAACATAAACTTTTTCTTAACCCTCTTACTCGTCTAATCATCACATGATATGGTAATTGCTACCATCAAAGTTGTAATTCACACCGATTACAATTGACTGAAAATACGAAAGAAAGCTTTGTGTTACCCTTGTACATTATAATAAAAAATAGAATTTATACATGAATATTTTGAATTCTTTTTCTTATAAATCATTATAATTTTACAAATTTAAAATTGTGTCAATTATTAAATCTTATCTTGCAATTAAATTTAAGAAATGGATGTCTTACAGCCATTGTTATTTGGTTAAGTTAAAATTACAGACCAAGTTCGCGCTTTAATACATTCTCTCTTGAATCAATCAATTAATACTTCCAGAAGAAGGGCGTGTCAAGTTTCCATACTTCTTAAACATTTTTAATCAGAACCTGCCATATCAATGACAACTGTCTCATTTGTTCTAGCACGCACTGTTGTCCGAGTCAGTACAGGTAGTAGTGTCGTTGCTGTTTTGCTCTGTCCGTTCCAACATTGTTCTATCGAATGATCGCACTAGAGATTGTCTTTCTTCAGCAGAGAGACGTGCTGTTACATTTGGACCACGGGTCAAGCCCAGTTTCTGAAGTATGTCTCTTTGAATAGCCATTATTCTGACTTGTCTCTTTCTGAAAATGAGAAAAAAAAATATTAGTACAGTACTACTTCAGCATGACAATACTAACACTTTAGCATCATGCACGCACAGAGACAGCTACCCAATTACGTATTTTTTAAATTCCTATTATTAGCTCACACTCTCTCTATATTTATTTATTTATCTTGGTGGCATTTTCAATCGCTAATAAAATACATTTTAAAGCACTCAGTTGAGCTGAAATTTTATATACATGATTATTTTGGATGACAATACGATACTTTAATGATAATGAATAAAATTTAATTGATTAAAACTAATTATTTAAATAATTACAAATACAGCCAAGTTGGCGACTTAGCGACCATTTTGGCGACTTGTGTCAAAACTTGAAAAGATTTTTTTCTCACGTTTTAAAGCATTCAGTTGAACTGAAATTGTATATACACAATTGTTTTGGATGACAATACGATACTTTAATGATAATGAATAAAAATTAATTACCACTTAATGTTGTGATTCTGTCCTATGTATATACACATTTATATTAATTGTAACTATTTAATAAAAAGTAGCTAAAATAAAAATTTTCTTTGTTGATCTAAGTAAGAGTTGACTTCAAAATTTTTTTTTATATATTACTTGTTCAATGTAAGATTTACATGCTCATAGTTCCAGCTATTTTATTTCAAGTTGATATTGCTGAGATAACGGCTTGAACATTTGTATGCACATACCGTTGCAAAATAACACTGTGCAAACTATAAAATATTTCTTTAATAAATTTCAAAGGCCTTTTTTCCTCACGTGACAATCGATTCCAATTGCCAAATTAAGGGGTTGTTGAAAGGTACAGGGATGGTAAAAAAACAGTGTTTGAACGAATCTATCATATTTCTAGGGGCGGCCTCGTGTGACTGACAAGAAGCTCTTATTAATAGTAAAGGTGAGGTACATGTCAGAATTTTTACATAAGATTTACAGCAAATAATATTGGCTTATTAAATAGTTATGCAGTGCTAATACTTATAATTGTGGAAAACTACCAAAAGGCAGCAGCTTATTACCAAAGATTTTCGTTTGAATTGATATTTAAAACCATTATATTTATAGGAATTATTTTTATTTATCAAATACCTGGCCATTGGCCATCAGGTCATTAGGCAACGAACTCTCCAATACTTTTTTACGATACAGTCCAAATCAATGGCGCACACAAAAGGGGGTGTCCTAGGAATCCGGACCCCCCTTCCAAAGCCCTTGATTTTTTTTCCGATTGATTATAATTCTAAGTATATAGTACGCAACATTTAATTAAACATTTGTTATTAATGATTAATTTTATTAATTAATGCTAATTATTTATTCAATAATTAATTTTTTACTGTTTTTTGTTCCTGAAAATCGACAAAATCAAAAGAAGAAGGATATAAGAATGGTGGACTTTAGCCCATGCCCCCCCCCCTTGAAAAATTCCTGTGTGAGCTACTGGTCCAAATTCTTAAGTGCAGAGCACACGTCTAAATGAGCAGTGTCCATGACTTGTTCAGATTCGCACAAACCACAAAAGGGAGACAGCCAAATTAAAACAAAACAAATGAGCACAAAGTCAGTCATGACCAGTCAATAGTTTAAGCTCAGCCACAACAATAGCACGAGGGGAGTCCGAGACACATTCAAATTTTTTAATAGCAATACTCCAAGGTTTATTTTTAGTAGCACTGGCAGCTGCACTACGAAAACATTTTTTGTAGTTCTTATTAATCTCAAGCTTAGCAGAGTGAAGAGGTAGGTCTTTATAAGACCTTTGGAGAATATCCGTGCCTATTTTTGCCAAAAGGTCCGCCATCTCATTTCTCTTAAGACCACAATGGGATGGCACCCTCTGATAATCAACCTTTGTCTGAGTTTTTATAGGAATCATTTTAATAATAATTGTATCACTCTTCCGTACAATATGAATCCCCCCTTCCATTTCTAGGTAACTTTTTTCCCTTACCGATCATGGTCCTATCCCTATTTGCCTTCATAAGTTCAAGTTGCTTTCCAATCCTTATTGTTCATCAAGGTTTTCCAGGACGCCGATTACTACTTTTTTCATTGTCCTCTTACTGTCAAATTCCATCTTGTTATGCTTCATCATACATTTCCAAGAAAGCCATTACCTCATGGTTATATTCCATTTTTTATAACAATGTTATTTAAAATGCGTTATTTTCCTATTTCCATATATGTAATTATAAAAATCCGTTTATTGTAATGGTGCTTGAAGTATTATAGGGGTAGTTAAAACCCAAAATGAATTGTGAGAAAATATTTAATCATATGCTTCGGATCATATAGTTGTAATGTTTCAAAAAAGCTCCAATGCTTAATTTTTTAAAGTAACATTTCGCAATTGTTTTTATAACATCAAAACAAAGCGACTCATTATATTTTCAATTGACGCAAAATTATCTAATCTATATTTCGATGTGCCTTCTTACGTGAATATACCTCCATCTCCCAAACACGAAGTTGCAACAACATGTTTTACATTTAGCTCATCATTTTTTTCCGTCTTTAAACTATTATTTACTCACCAGTCCAAAATATTAAACTTATTTTCGTTGGTAAAGAGGATTTCATTCGAATTTTATAATCCAACTGAAGATGGATTTTTAAAATGCTCTTCTTTCATTCGAATACCTCTTCGGTTTCGTGGTAGTTTTGAAAACATTTGGTGAAATTCAAAAGCAAATAGTTAAAGTGGGTAACAACAGTTGAATTATAAAATAAGGGGTAGCAACTTCTTGGCAGCAGAGACGTTTCAAGGAGCCGACTGATGCTCGGTCCGGGAAGAATAGGGGATAGTTCATTTCGTTCTCGACTCGGCCTTAGTAAAATCATCATCCGAATAATTTTAATCGTCAAATGTTATTCTCAAAATAAATAAATAAATAATGGAAATTTCGAACGGGCAAGTCTGCATTATTATATCATGTCCGTGTTTAGGCCTAGGCAATGGCGTACACAGACTTCTATTATGGGGGAGGCGGTGACATTTTAAAAAACAAGTAGACGTAAGCGCGAAGGGATAATCTCTATGGTGAAAATTAAAAATTTGTTGATCTAGGGAGGGGGAATTTGAACCCACAAACCCCCATCCTATGTAAGCCATTGGGCCTAGGTATACCACCATACACCATCAATATTCATTTTGTCGAAGGGCGGCAGCCGGTTTGTGAGGTTGTGAGTTACGCGTATTTATTTGTTACGGGTTACTCTTTGAATGAGTATTTGACAATGTATGCTATATATTGTCTTTTTAAAAGGTAGGACCTACTTTTGCATAGGGGCCAAGGTGCTTAAGAAGTCTTAAGACGTCATTAGTTGGGAGACATGAGGCAGGATCATCTCGAGTGTAGATTGTTAGAGATTTTAATATACATGAACAGCACTAAGTGCAACTTATGAAAACAGATAAATAAAATCTAATGTCAAGTCCTGGACAGGGCTATACAAAAACAACTGAAAATCAATATTTATCCGTTATAGTGTGAAGTGTGTGAGACAGGAGTATAAAACTTCCTCACAAGGCTTTCATACAGCTATAAGAATTTAAGCTTTAAGGGTTAACATGTTACTAAAAGATTACATGAAAGAGGCTTATTTGCATCTCGTTTACTTTTTTTTATCAGTTGAACCCGATCAGCTTGATGTACATAATATTAGCATTGCAGCAGATGGGAGCGGGAGATTATTCTATTTACTGATGAGTTCAGATTAAGCCGAAACACTGAGTATAGATGTTCTTTCTGGAATTGGCGATCATTTAGTCGAATAATCCCAATGGTTCCTTATAAAATTCGATGATTGTATATCATGATATATTTGTAATACTATACCACAAAAAATTTCTTGGCTTATAAATATTATGCAATGGTACTGCTCTGAAACGAGATTTTTCGGCAACAGTTACATCATCTTTTGTTAATTTTACAAGCCACTTTTTTTTACTTATCATAGCTGGAGCAGCATCAGACATCTCAGTAAGAGACGAAGAAAATTGCGATAACATTTTCCCACAGTTTCATATAGATTTCTTGATGTTGTAGTGCGTCTTTTAATGGTATTAAAAAAGCCATTTCCATTTCTTCATTTATATTACAATCAGCATTAGTACCTCTAATGCAAAGGGAAAAATGAGACGTATTGGTAGAATCAGTACTTTCTTCTAATGTAAAGTAATAACAACATTTAAAAATACAAGCTTTACTTTATCGATTCTTTTTTTGACAGATTTCCAAAGTTCGTCGATTCTCCTGAGAATATTTTGCTTATACAAATTATTTTTTAAAATAGTGTGTTTTCTTTTATGTTTGCCATGCTTTTCCTAATAAATTTACCATCCTTTTTAATAGTTTTGTTTATTGGCGATTAAATTTACGAGAGTGCGCAACTAACCTTCACAAAAGATTCTGTCTGAATTATTACGCAACGTAAAAAACTTTTTATGAGATACAAGGACTGTTTTTAGCACCGCTATTTTGTTTTAACGACACTGTTAGATAAGCATTGAATTTGGAGACATATTTTTGTGTACAATGTATTCTCAAATTATATTCTTTCAGGATATGTATGGAAACACGATAAATTAAACAAAGAGCTTCACTGTTTCTCCCAATAGTAACAGAAAAAATAATTCTCTATCCATTTTCCATTGAAAAATCTTCTTTCCTTGTTACACGTCCTCTTTTATATTACGGAATTCAATTAAAAAGTAGAAGCTGCAGTAAAATTCCAAAATTTTAAATTCTAAAAATGAAAACAAAGTAACAAGCAATGGTATTTATCTGTATGAAATAAGAGCAAGTATATATAAAGCAAGGTTCCATAATGAATTTAAAATATATTTGCCTGTCTTAAACAGAAGATAAAAATTGGAGAGTCAATAACTATTTTTTTTTTTATTTAATTTACAGAAACATTCGAAATGTCGATTCAATTGCCTTGGCGTATAACAGTTCATAAAATATGCAGAAACATATAGAGTGGTGCATGACTGCGATCATAGCACATCTGGTTGCAAGTAACATCAGTAGTAAAATGAATCATAGAGGTATGACTATTATTCTTCATTTAGATTCTCCAAAAGATGATATTGGTTTCAGAAAAGTGGTAGTTGGCAGAGAGGATAACAGGGAATACAACAGATGCTAGTTGTTGAATAGTCTACCTGTTTTCACATTCAGTCGGCTCACATCCCCAACACGACAGTCCAGATACAAATGCTGCTCGCGTTCTCATTTCTATTAATTGAATCAATACAAAAGACGGTATTCGATTCTTGGGTCTTCAAACTTGTCAACTAGTGGGATAACTTTTTTTTTTGTTTGGTCTATCTTGTAATTTCCCTTTGAAATTTTCCTAACACAATTTCAAGTCTTACCATAATTTCTTAATTTTTTTTCCCGTATTAACCTATGTTTATGCCTAATTTATTGTGAATAAAATTAACTCCTGTTCTCAATCAATCAAACAATCACTCAAAAGTGAAAATTCTCTTAATTTTGAACTTCGGTAGAAAAATATAGTTATGATTTTTATGCTATGTTGTTTTGATAATTGGCTACATTTATCTTTTAAATAAATATGGATTGTTATTTATATTAAAATCATGTGCTTAAGTCTGCTGAATATTACGCAAGGAGATATATGAAGTATAACTTTTAGAAGTACTTAAATTTACTTTTGATACATACCACTTTTATCTGAAAAATATCAATGCATTTTATCATCTTAGAAAGCCTCTGTGTTTATTTTCTAGACTTGATAATGATAATACTTAGCCGACTAATCTACTAAAGAAATAAAATGACAAACATTAAACCTGAACAAATCGTCTGCCGATATAAAAAGAATATTACTTGAGTCGTTTGCTGTAAAAACGTTGGAATGACGTAAGAGTTAAGATTTATGAAAACTCAAATTATATATTTTTAAAATAAATTTTGAAAGTAATTCATTGTAGTAATTGCTGTGTACGAAATATTAATTATATATTTTGGATTGTTTAAAATAAGTATTTAAATTTTATTATCAGAAACAAAGTTATAAAATTGATATTAAGTCTTAAAGAGTTAAAAATAAATGACTTCACTTATTTTTAACACTCTTTTTAAGAATTTTTATTACGACATAAAATCCTTTTTTTTTTTTTTTAATTTTGTTTTTTTACTTGTAATGGATATTTTCATTTCTTCATTACAATATCTCTGCTTTTATTTTCCACATAAAGAGCTTAAAGCCATTTTCCCCAAAATGCATTTAATTATGGTGCTTTTAAGAACTAGGTTATTAGTTTACAAAATTTTATTGATGCATATGGATTTTTTTTCATACTTTGCAATATGAAAAATAATAATTATTGTATTTACTATTGAAATCTGTATTTATAGTGATGTTCAATAAATAAATATAAATAAATAAGAATAAAAAAAATCAAATACCTCTTAATATTTTCTTAACAAAACATAGTTTAAGATAAAACTTGTCTTTTGAAATTGTTGGAGGAATACTTTATGCAGATTATTCATGAAACAGCAAAATTTCATGTAATTTTATAGTTATGTTTTGATTATGTTCGGATACCACACACACACACACAC
>BMAV01026147.1:468550-480605 GCA_019973955.1 Trichonephila inaurata madagascariensis | reverse complement strand
TATAATCAATCGGGAAAAAATCAAGGGCTTTGGGGGGGGGTCCGGACCCCTAGGACACCCCCCTTGTGTGCGCCACTGATGGTAAACAAAATAAAGACGGGAATGCTAACTCCTGTTAAAAGAACTACATTGCATCTCGAACAATAATAGCTAACCAACTGAAATGCTTAGCATTGAACACAAGTTCATTTTTGAAACATAAATTTTTGTTATTTTTCTCTCTCTTATATATATATATATAAAATTTTCTTTAATCTCACACACGATAACAATAATAAAAGATAGTAAGTCCTGTTCAATATATATATATATATATATATATATATATATATATTATGGTTACAATTTGTTATGCTAGGCAGGGATCGGCAACCTTTTAATTGTGGCGTGCCAAACCAATCTACCAATATGACTCAGCGTGCCACACAGTAGGACACTTTGGAAACAATTCGATTTACGCGATAACGCATGCAGAGTTAGAAAACAGAGGTCAATAATATAGATTTACAGTTTTATTGTACTTATTAATTTTGCATCATTTAAAGATATTTCTTAACATAAAAATAAACAGCATAAAATATAACTATTTCTTCAACAAAAGTAAAAAAAAATTAAATTTTTCATATAGTATGTATTTTTAAACATATTTATTAGAATAAGAAATAGACAACATAAAATAAAAGTATTTCTCTTCTTTATAGTTAAATAAAAATTTAAATGCGAACCTAGTGCTTGAACAGCTCTACTTTCATTTTGCAATATCATGGGTATAATGTGTGACTTTCAATTTGAAATAAATTCAATGAGTGATTGACTTGAAACGACTTTGAGTGACTTCAACATGATGAAAGTATGTAGAACCAAAAGCAAAAAGCAGAGTACATGCAATTTACTCTCTTCAAGCAATTAAACCTCTCCAACAATGACATTCAATAATTTACAAAATAGCTGTAAATTTATCTTTAGAGTTATCTTTCAGATCTTTTAGTAATTCCGTAAATGTCCATAATTCTGAAGATGTTTGTCAACAAAATTTCATTACAAATTTATCAATGTTCATCCATTCAAAAATTAATCTAATTTGTAGAATGGTGCAGAGTGCCACTGAAAATTGTGACGCGTGCCATAGATTGACGACACCTGTCCTTTAGTATCCGCCTAAATATATATCATTACCCACTCCATCGGGAATGTCACCCGCTAAACTGAATTTGAAATAGGCTGTATACTGTAGTGTAGTGTGAAATTTTATCAGGAGTTTGTTTGTTTACCAAGGATCACACTGGACACTTGAGGGGACTTCGATATGCCATTCGTACTGTAGCGTACGCCATGCCCTGCAAAATTGGCTATTTATAAATCAGAGGGTCAGATTTTTGAAAAAAAGTCGATTTATGTGTAACATCGAAGAAAACAATATTTACTTATGGACAATTGTATGTGCCTCTGTCAAGGTTCAGAAGCAAAAGCGGAATAATGATTCAGTGCAATTTAGAGGAAAAGTTAATTAGGGACAGTGTTTTTGAAGAGGCACTAAATTGAAGTACAAATTAAAATACGGAGACGAAGACTTAAAGCTATTTTTGCCATATGTACAAGAGCGTGAACTTGTCGCGGAGCATATTTTCGGACACAAAAAATGCCTCAATTTTTATAAAAATGTGTGACATTGTAACTCATGCATTTGTTTATAATATAGTGTTTTTAAAATTTCAAAATATTTCATAAATAATTAGTTTTTCCTTTTAACATGTGAAGGGATAGCTCATTTAGCATTACGGTATAGGAAAAAAAAATGCAAAACACATTTTATAAAAGAAAAAAATGTGTCAACTCAGATAAAAATGAGTAGTATGATACAATAAGTGATTCTATACAGGATAGAGTGTAGCCAGAATATAATATTAATGCTTGTGTGTGTGAGTACTTTTATATCTGAAAAAATATTCCGAATTCGGCCCCTATTCTTTAACATTAGCCGAAGATAGCCTTAAAGTTTTTTTTCCTGCTTACAATATATTGAAAAAACAAACAACTACTCAATTCATGTAAATTACAGTTTTAAAATTTGAGCAAAGAGTATGAACAGTTGTATAATTTGTACAATGGGGAGTTTTCTGCTGTTAGATGGACAGGAGGTACCCCCCTCCCCTAGCTATAATAGATATCTTAAAAGTTAAAATTTAGCCAAATCTCTTTTTATTATTTCTTGCTAATAAAAGAACAAACACAAAAATAAAGAGATACGTAACAAAAGAACCAGATCAACCTATTCTATAACATTTCGTTGCTATTTAATTTTATAAAGCTGTTAAAATTTTTAATTAAAAAATGGTCAAACACCAAAATAAACAACGTTTTTACAGAAAACTGAATATCGGTACACATGAAGATAAAATAAATTTAAATCGTCGTGAAACAACAAAACATACACTCAAGAAGTAAATAAATATTCTAATAAATAAACTGTTGACTGCAAAATTTTAATGAATTAAATTTAACTCATTTATGATCCATATTGAAAATATAATGAATACTATAAGTAATGACTGTTTAAGACAAAATCAAAATTGTTTGGGAGCTTTAAATTTGTAAAGAATTAGGTCAAATTAAAAAATAATAGGTTTTCTCGAGACAAGACTGACAGCCTCTTTATCGCTTAAAACTATGAAGAAATCGATCCTATTTCAGTCATTTCTTGATTAATCTCGATTGCATGTTAGTTAAGATAATAAATACATCAGTCAATAAATATCTGAATTATTTTTCAATTTGATAAGAGTTTTAAGAGATACTTATCTTTCTTCAAACATAGTTTCGTAAAATTAATCACACTGCCGAACACGTGAAGTTATGAACGGTGACACAACCTAACAAGCAAAATTTCTGCTTTATACACATAAGATCATAGAAAAATTTCCATTATTGTTTTAGAGATAAATATGATGTCTTTGTGTGTGTGGTTATTGGTAATCTTTAAAATTTTCTATCAAAGAATATCAAATTATAAAATTTCCAAGCGTATTTTTTTCTTTATATTTTAAAGAACAATAATTAGGTTTATTTCTCGCAGCAAATAATATGATGTTATTTATAAAAATAGATTCAAATGTAAAAAAGAAATGCGTAAAGATAATTCATTCATCTATGAAAGTACAGTTATTTTACTTTTAAATCTTGTAATGCCAATAATTTAAAAATCAGTTCAAATAATAAATGAAAGCAATAAAGTTATATGTTGAAACAATTGCAAAAAAAAAAAAAAAAAAAATAAAAAAAATATTGGGATTAGGAAAATTTATGATATTACTGTCTGTGCAAATTGTCCTTAAGTTAAAAAATTATACAAAAGGAATTAAAGTTCTCACACACAGAGACAATAACTTTTAAATAATTGATTATATATATGCAATCTTTGAAAATAAATTTCGGTGAATGAAGCCAGAAAGGCAGATCCGGAAACACTGGCAAAATAAAACGTTGCACATGCGTGGCGGCATATGTTGACCATCTGCCACCACCGTTGTTCAGTTGAACGTCGTTTCTGTTCCGTGTAAGACTTGTTTTATAAAGTGCTTGTTTAGTGCGTTGGTTTTTAACTGAGAAAAGAAAAATGAACGAATAAAAGATCAATTTAAAGTCTTGTTTTAAGCTTGTAAGACACCGAAAGAAGCGTATGCGATGCTGGTACGTGTTTATGAACATCAAGTACTGTCCATGAAGCATGTGTACGAGTGGTTCTCCTGTTTTCGAGAAGGCCGGGAAAGTGTTTCTGATAACCCCCATAGCGGAATCCAGGTGACCTCCGTCAGTGACGAAAACATTGAGAAAGTGAGGAAAATAATCACGAAAGATCGTCAATTAACTGTGAGCATGATAGCAGATGAACTGTAGATTAAAAATTAATCCGTGCAACAAATCGTTAGCCAGAAAGTAGGGATGAGAAAAACGTGTTGTCTTGTGCCACATCATTTGACTGACGATCTGAAACAGGCACGTTTAGAGGTTTCGCAGGATGTAGAAACGGCGGAGGCGACCCCAAATTTCTTGAACTGTATTGTCATTGAGGAAGAATCCTGGTGTCTCAGGTATGACCTTGAAACGAAACTGAAAAGCATGGAATGGCGTTTTCCTGCATCACCTCATTGGGAAAAATCCAGAGCAGAAAAATCACACATCAAAACGATACTCATCCCCATTTTTGATAGTCAAGGCATTATCCACAAGGAATTTCTACCTGAGGAAACGACGATGAATGCTGCAAGGTACATTGAAATTTTGATCCGTTTCCTGAAACGTCTATGCAGGCTACGACTCCGGTACGCACAACACGACTCATGTTTTTTTGTTCACGGCAATGCTCACCCTCACACAGACAATATCGTCAAACAGTTCCTGGCAAAAAGGAGGTGGGGCAAATTGAACATCCACCATAGTTGTCAGATCTCAATCTTCCAGACATCTCCCTATTCTCTCGACTCAAATTTGCTTTGAAAGGAAAGAGATTTGACATCCAATGAAAACGTGACGAGGTTTTGAACTCCATCCTAAAAGAAGACATCTTGCAAAGTTTCCAGAACATGTACAACAGATCTCAGTGTTGCATAGTTATGGGAGGGTGACTATTTCGTAAGATAGTAAAGTAACTTTCGTTAATATTCCATCTACGCTAATGTTACAGGAGTACACCGAACTTTATTGTCAGATAACTTTATTGCGGATAACTCCTTTTGATTTCACTTTACTCTTCTTTATTTTCACATGAAACAAAACAAAGGCGTTGCGACTTCACAATAAGCATATGAGCACATAAACATAAAGGATAAAAAAGCTGCAGCTATTTCTACATTTTCAAGTCGAGGTGGAGACAAAAAGAGAGAGCGAGCACAAAAGGGCTCGCTTTTTATACTGGCAGTGAAGATCGCGTGACTCCTTTGTAACAAGAGCACTGAATGGTTAAAATGGGCGGGAAAGAGATTTCTGATACTAGTTGATTACGATGAAGATTAGGGCGTTCGTTTTGAACCTAAGAATTAAAAGCTTAATTAAATATTATTAAAAAGAGATAGTTAAAAGGATACTATAGAGGAAATTATTTACATATATACACCATGTTTGTGAAAATTGCAATTCCATGAAGGAAGGACGTGAGTGAGCTGAAGTTTTCAGAAAATACAAAGTAGAAAATGATATGCAAATAATTGGAATATCCGAATATCACGCATGCGTGGACTGCGCAGCGCCCTATGAATGGCTTATGGATCTGCATAAATAGACGGCAGTAGCAGGATGTGTTATGGTAATCTGTAGTTACTTATTTGCTGTAGACGCTAGAAAAGTCGTAACTGTGTCTCTTCGATGAAAGAGGGCGACATTTCAACAACTTTCGGAGTTAGAACGGGGAAGACTTATCGATATTCGTGAAGGAGGATTGTCCTACCATGCAATAAAATCTCATATGCAGCGTAAAAGTACAGTGATAAGTGTTTGGAAGCAGTGTATCGATGACAGTCAGACAACTCGGAAATCCGGGAATGATCCCGACAAGAGATGTCAACGCGCGATGACAGACATCTGGTTCGCACGGCGCTTACGGGCTATATACACAACCTTCATCTAGAGAATTGGCAGCACATTGGTCAACTACTACAGGTGTATCGTTGTGTACTTGATCAATTCGTCGACATCTGCTGCAATACGGACTGCGTGTAAGAACTCCTTTGAACAGGACGCCTTCCTGCAAAACCATCGGCCGCCTACGCCTACAATAGGCACATGGATGCAAGAACTGGCGTTCTAATGGGTAGCAAGTACTTTTCTGTGAAGAATCCCACTTTTATTTGCGGTAGCATGGTGTCAGCATTCGTGTTAGACGCTATGTCGGTGAACGCCATCCTCTCGAGTGCATCGAACGCCACATTGGACTAACACCCGGAGTTATGAACTGGAGTGAGATTACATATCATGGGCAATCTCAATTGCTAGAAATTGCAGATGATCTTAACAGCAACCGATGCATCAGCAAGGTTCTAGAACCCGAAGCCGTTTCCTTCCTTCAAAGCATTTTAAATGGACCCTGTCCACCCATGTATCCCCAGGAATTTTCAACACTTACTTTTATCGTAATAGTTTCTTCCTCGGTCTGTCTATTCCCCGGATAAGTTTACATGTATGGGATTTCGTTGGTCGGCGTCTCGCTCGTGATCTACATCTGACAGCTTTTTACAGATAAATTTTGGGTACGCCTACAAATAATATAGAATGCTCTTCCCCAGGCATACATTTAAAAATTGCCTGACTTACTGCCTCGTAGCAGCACTTATTATAGTGCGTGATGGCAACCCCAAACTTCTAAAACTTTCTTGCTCTGAAATTTTAATTATTTATTTATACCAATACCAGTCTCTCAATTGTGTATTAAATTTCATTTAATTTGGAGGATTCCTTAGAGGTGTTGCAATTTTCACTAATATGTGTGTATATATAAAGACTTACATATTAATTTAAAAAAAGCATTTATTTTTTGTTTTACGCGATGCAACATTTTACTCGATGGCATTTCCACTCTATTTTTGAAACTATAACATGTAAACTTAATAGTAAAACATTTTTGAAACAATGAGCTTGTTTGAATGACAATTTAATTGGTTGAATTAGATCTTGGTTCACTGCCTTTATATAACTTTGTTAAATATGTTGTCTAAAAATAATTCTAACATATGGCTTTGAATTCAATGTTGAGTGTTTTGAAATTCGATACAATTTTAATCAAATTTTACCTGAAATACCTCACTTTTATAAATTAGTATTTTTCATTAATTTAAGTCATAAGCACAAACAAAATAGCATAAAATTATTAATAGCATGGCATTTTAGAAAACTTGTCTCCGAACGTAGGCAGATATATTAATAATAGTTTCTCGTAAAATTATTTATTAATATATTTAAATAGGTTTTTTAATGTAAGTTAATTCACAGTTAATTTTTACTAAATAAACTAATTCACGTCATTAAAATTTTGCTAGTACTTAGTAAAATTATTAACATTTTCATGTTTAAAAAATGCTTTGCTGTTTTTAAAAAATAGTAGGAATTTATTAAAAAGAACATTTATTTTTAAATCGACACCCCGTAAGAATCAAAAATGGATAAATTTTGAAAAAGCCAAAGGAAAGGAACTGGCATGCATGTCTAAAAAACTTTTTTACATTTCTAAATTTGATTTTCTATACAATCTTAATATCCTTTAAACAAAAGATAAATGGTATAATCAAATTTAGATAATAATATTTATTACGCAATTTTATCTGATCTTTAAGATGCACTTACTACAGCGTCCACTTTAACCACTCATCATCTCTTCACATTAAAAAAATCGCAGTAGTGATGATATATGAAACTCTAATTTAATGTTTGCCGTCTTCAAATTACTGACGCCATTCGTTTTCGAGATTCGTGTTTTTTTCTTTCTTTTTAGAAGGTTGAAACAGTTACATTGTAACAAACTTAACGTGTTGTTATTTTTAAATGTTGCAGAATCGTTAGCATTTTTTTAGGAAGTTATTTGTCATATTTCCTCTTTTTTTTAAGGTATCCAACTACGTTCGGAACTGTGATTTTAAAAAAGTGCATAAATGGATAATTTTCATGATATTTAGTGTCACTTGATTCGAATACATGTATAAAATTGTTTTAAGGATATTATGACAAAAAAAAAAAAAAAAATTATTAAAAAAAAATTTTTTGGAAAAAAGTTAACTTAGGATATACTTTTTCCAAAACGTTCTCCTTTTATAAAAAATGCTTCTATAATAATAATATTTTGCTTATAGAAAGTAAAGATTTCTCCAGAGAGTCTGAACTAGGATTTTTGAAAAATTCCCATTATTTTCAGAGTTACCACCAATTGAAATATAATTAACGGCGTTTTCTTCTTAAAATTCCTCCCCTCTGTTGTAGTATAAAATATGGATAAATCCACTTCTAAGTTATATATTTCAAAAATTCTAGTTCAACTTCTGTACAGAGGTCTGAGCTATACACAGGCAAAATATTATTATAATAGAAGAATTTTTCATAAAAAGAGAATGTTTTGAAAATGGGTCATTCTATGTTCATTTTTTGTCAAAATATTGTACTTAAATAATTTTTTATTGTAATAATATTCTTAAAACAATTTTATGCATGTATTCTAATCTAAGTGACAGTAAATATCATAAATATTATCCATTTATACGCTTTTGCAAAATCACGGTTACTAACGTAGTCGGATACCTTAAAGGATTTAAAAAATGCTATACTTCGAATGAGTAAATCAAAACATTATAACGGAGTCTAAAATTTTCTACATATTTTGTTTATGGATTGAATTAATATAAATTAGCTCAATTTATATGATAAATAGAAAATTTTAGTAAGAAAAATCAAGCATGCTGACTGTAAGAGAGAAGAATTCTTATTAAAATTATAGCTGTTATTTCAGAAGAAATTTATTGGTATGGAAACACCACACAAACTTGACAATTAATCTCTAACAAGAATTTTACATTATAAATTACTTTTCATAGGAATAAGAAAGAAACATATTGAAGAAATTGCTGATTTATATAATACAATCACAAATTCAAATTTATAATTATGTTTGATGTGCAATATAGGATTTAGAGACTTAGAAAAATTTATAACAGAATGGAAATTTTTATAAATTACTTCACAAATCACACATTATCACAAAAACAAAAATGTAGAATAGTTGAAATGTTCTTTGTATACAAATATTATAATTAATAAACAAAGAATATAAAAAAATATTGTACGAAGTATATAACGATTTCTATGGTAATGGTTTGAAAAATTTTCTTCATGGTTGCAAATTAGTTAACTTTGTGACTTTGTTTCAATACTTAATTAGCGCATTTTTTAAACTATCCAAATTTAGAACTATCAAAATTCTACTCACAATATACATTGATTTATTTAATTTTAAAACAACGTTTTTACTCAATTGTACTTTAAAATGTTTTTAAAATTCATTAAAAAAATCTAAATAGATATTTTTAAAACATCATTTTCAGAATTCTAAAATCTTATAGACTCATTTCACAACAATATAATGAATCAGTTACTAGCCACAATTTTTCTTAGCATCTTTCTGACTTTTAATGCACATAATATTAAAAAAATATTTTGTATATGTGCAAGTAATGGTAAATAAGTTGATACAATTTATTTACAATAGTTGTTTATACATATTTTATTTATTTTCATAAAGCGTATGTTTCTTTGAGAAAACGTACATATCAGAAATTTAACTTGCACACACAGCAGCGTTTTTCAAACTGTGGGGTGCGCCTCATAGCGGGGCGTAATAGCCCTACTTGGGGGCGCGAGCATATCGAAAAGTCGAAAATTAAATACTATTTAAAAATATCATTAATTTACTGAAAGGAAGCAAAACAGAATACATTTTGACATAATAAAAAATAAAACATGCATTTACACTGATATAATATACATATAAATGTATGAGTACTCTGCTCAATGTATTTCATAATTAATTTAACAATACTAAGTTTAGAAAAAGTTTAATAAATACCAATGAATCCATGGGCTTGTGATATATAAAATTATGTACAAAATTTAATACCGATCTTGATAATTTCTACGGTTTATAATTAAAGTTGCATTGTAGCTTTAGAGTAGTACATTGTAACCGAATTCGACATATTGCTATTGTATAGAGAGGGGCATGATGAAAATAACGATTCAAATTTGGATCTTAAGTATTGAAAATTTGAGAAGCACTGACATATAGCAAACTTTTTCGAGGCATACTTCTTTTGTTGAATTTTGCTTGAAAGCCAGTAATTGATTTCTCATTTACTACTTCTAACGATTTTGATCACATATCTTGTTAAAAATATGTATCAATAACTTCAAAGAATCTTTATTTCCTCTGCCACAAAACAAATTATCTCTAAATAATTGCAATCGTAAATGAATCTCACCTCTCTCTGTAACGCATCAGCATCACCTGCGTTTCGTTGTTGCTGATAATATCGTTGATACTGGTATTGGACACAAACATGTTGTTAGCCTCCTGAATCAGCAATTGAGCCGCTGACTGATTCAAGTGTAGAATCAACGGTGTCGGCAAAACATGTTCCTGAGAACTGTTGTTACTGGCTGTTTCATTGGTGCTTTCCGATTGGGAATGGTGAAGAAGTAAATAAAAACACAGTACGCAACTCACCAACTTCAACAATGAGTCGAGAAACATACTTTCCAATAAAAGAAAGACTTCTTATACTTGAAATCCATCTAAAAGAGGCAACCAACTCATTTGCTGTAATACTACAAGCATTCCAAAAGTTGTCAATATGTTATACTCTTATATTACAGGAATACCATCTGTTCGCGCGGGACAGCTACATCCGATACTTGATCCACTGTGAAAAGAACGTATCTTTTAACCGTTGCCTTGTTTTCTACTTTTCTATTACTGCGTGATGTGGGGTTAATCGTTGTCATAGATGACGTCATAATGAGGAG
Organism: Trichonephila inaurata madagascariensis; assembly: GCA_019973955.1. Classification (NCBI taxonomy): domain Eukaryota; kingdom Metazoa; phylum Arthropoda; class Arachnida; order Araneae; family Nephilidae; genus Trichonephila; species Trichonephila inaurata. The sequence continues at coordinate 470,054 of BMAV01026147.1, read as the reverse complement.
TAAAAATCAATGGAGGTCAAGATCTCCTATTTCAAGTTCGTAGTACGACTTTTGAGTGGGTTGAGCGATGGATCCGATTCTCGCTTTTTATTTGTGTTCCCTCCCTCGAAGATCGGAATAATACAATCTATTTTTGAGAGGAAACGAAAACGTATTTATTAAATATGTGTAAACATTCATTTGAAGATTTTTCTTAAGAGATAGTTTAACCACTTGAAATTTTTTTGATGGTTAAAATCAAGTTGTGGTTATATTACTCATGTGTACTAGTTTATCAGTTGTTAGTACAAAGTTGAGAGAGATAATTGTATTATCTATGAATTATTTATGTTGGTTTATAGAGTAATAGAGAAAATTCTGATAGTAAAACATTTGCTGATAGTTAGCCGAGAAGAGAGTTGTTATCCCCCCCCCCCCCGGCTGTAAAAGCAGCTTGATTCTATGAAATCAAGAGAGCAGAAATAATTTCGCAATAACATTTGGAAGAAAGAAGAAATTATTTAAATATATAAAAAAAAAAGTGTGTGTGCTTATGACCACACGATAGAAGTGATAACTTCAAATTTTGTAATGTCATTTCAGGGATTAGAGTTAGGTGAATAAAAAACAAGGGGATATTAGTATTTCCTATAAAATTATTTATTCATATGTTAGTATTCCTAAAGTAATATTTTTGTACGATATATACAATCATATTTGGGGATTAATTGTATTCTAAGAAGGAAACAATAGGTTATAAATTCTTTAGATTCAAAATTTTATTTAAGTATCTCTAAAAAAAACTCCGTCAAGCGTTGATCCGTACTTCCTCGTGCTTCATTTGGATCATTTGACATAATTAAATTGAATTTTGATTTTAAAAATCAACTAAAGGTTTTGATTTGTCTTTTGAAAAATCTACTTTAAAATTCAAACTTAAAATCATAATAATTTGTTCAGAATACCCGAATTCGTGAATTTTGGTGGTAACTTAATAATATTCAATTCTATCCATGAATTAATTTAAGGGATAGTAAGACAGATTGGGAAGAGAAGAATCTAGGTCAAAACCTTTAAAAAGGGATTTAATCAGAAGATTTATATCACATAATCTCTGGCTTATACTAGCTCTTTTGTCATTGTATGGCAGTTTTGTGCAAATATATCCGGTGCTGCTGCAAGGAAAGTCTTCTTAATTATATTGTGTTTTCTTGAGTTTGAATTATTTAATGTTACTTTTTCTTAATACATGTATACTTAATTTTGTTATTTAAAATTTTTAACTGTTTTAATTTTCTGTTTAGACTCGAAGTATATTTAAGCTATGTGATTAACAGAACTATTTGTTCATTGCCATTCTGATTCACTTACAAAAATAGATTTTTATTCTTAAGATCACTGCAATATTGCTAATGATATAATTATACTATTTATTTAGTTCTATAAAAATTTGTCATTTTTCTACATTTTATGTTTAATTCTAGTGTAGGATTACTCTTTTTCTCTAAGCCTATTTTATAAAAAT
>BMAV01026147.1:453528-468150 GCA_019973955.1 Trichonephila inaurata madagascariensis | reverse complement strand
AACAATCTAATGCATAGTAAACAAAGATCTTAGATTAAGAGGTTATCAAAAAATAAATGGCCATTTTTTTACAAAGGAATTATAGCGCGAGATGTACCTTAAAGCAAAAGCACGCTCATAACTGTTACAGACGAATTCTGTTTACCGACGAAAAAGTTTTGACGTTGAAGAATCTTTCAACCACCAGAATGGCCATGTATACTCAAAGAGTGGTCGAGAAGATAAAGAGAAGAAAAAATACGTCCAGAGAGGGTTCATCATCTGGCTTCCGTGATGGTTTAGTGGGGTGTTAGCTAAGATGGCGTCTCAAAGATTCCTTTTTGCCAGAAAGGAGTGAAAACCGAGTGGTAAGAGCTATTAAAATACTATCATAGAGCCAATAGTGAAGCTCTTGAATTTAAACTTGTTCAATGGAAACGTTTGGACTTCTCAACAGGACTGCTCCTGTTCATAAGGCGATGACGACTTAATGGTGGTTGATAGAGAATATACTGGACTTAATAGAATACGAAGATTGGACTTCCAAAAGACCGGATTTAAATCCACTCTACTCTTAATTGTGGTCAGTATTAGTCAGCCTTCCAATCAGAACAGTCTTAAATGTTTTTTTAGGAAAGAAATGACGGAAATTCCCATCGAGGTACTGCGTGCCTCGATAGATGGTTGATCAATTCGACTTAAATCTCGTGTGGAGTCAAAAAGGGATAATTTTGAATGAAAGGTGTAATGCGTCACATTTATAAGTAAAATCAAACTTTAAGAAGATTTAGTTTTAAATTTGATATTATAAAGAGTTTTTAAGATTAGGCAAGATTAGGTATTTTGGCTTCTCTGGGCAAAAGAAAAAAAATTTAGCCGAACGCAATTATTGTGCAATGAAACAAATGTAGCATTCATTGAAATGGAAAGGATGCACCATTATCCTATACCAATTCAAAAATATCACTTCATACTTGATTATATAATAAGTTGCAGAAGTAGACAAAATTCCTTTTTCTAGAAAAGTCCTGCACTGTTTTTTTCTTTAATTACAGAAAAGTCCAATTTTTTTTCAATCTCAACTCTTCGTTTATAAAAGTGCTTTGTCGAAATAAAAGGTAAAATTTTGTTTTAGCCTAAATCTTTGACAAAAAAAGAAAAGCAACTTGGGCGAAATTGTTCCAGAAGTCTTCTGCAACTTCTATCCAATTTGAGGGTAACAATTTGCCAAGTTGACGATAAATAAAGGTGAGGACTAAAATGTAATCCGACTGGAGAGGTTGTATGGTCTGGGGAGTTTTTATTGTATATGAAACTCTTTCTCTGGGGCCTTTATCTCATGTAAATTAGCATACCAAGATGTGCTGAAACAAAAAACTTCTATTTTAGGGAGATTTTATCCGAATTGCCGTATGTTTCAGCAATGCATTATTGTTATATATTGCAGCGGTAGCACAAAATAGTGATTAACTGCTGACGATATTGATTAACTAAACTAGCCAACCTGTTTCCCCGCAAATAACTTGAAATATTCCTCTGTAGCCTAATTGAAGATTATACATGATGCATGAAGCAATTTAGATAAACCTACCATCGAAAGTTTTTGTAAGAGTTCGGAAAAAAAATAGAATTTTTAATGTCATCCGTAAAAATTACGTCGAATTAAACTATTAATTTCAGTAAACCTATATTTATGGACAAGAAAGCACAACACTTTTTTCATTTTATACTTATATATCGATAAAATTACCTATTGTAGTGAATTTTGATTATTTTTACTTTTGTAGTTGTTCAGAATAGACCTACACAGCGCTTGTAATAAAATGGTCTCTGAACAGTTCTTAAAGGAAATCTAAGTGGACTTTAATAAATATGTGGAGCAGTATATTTGACTTAAGTTTGGTTTTAAAAAAATAAACGTCTTTGAAATAATTTATCAGCTGTACAACTTTCTTGTAGGTACTTTTGCAAATGTTTTTAAACACATTTATCTTTATAATAGGAATTTATTTAATATAGTAAATTAAATTTCAGTTGAATATTAAATATTAAATTAAGAAAAAAAACATGCATTCTGCATGCAGAGTTTAAATGTAACGGATTTTTTGAACATACTCAATAGAATTTTACATGTAGCATGGTTTCTCTCAAAAGTACTTGCTGAAGCAAGTTTTTTTTTTCTTTATAAATGAAAAATAAAAATCTTCGTTTTCGTCGAAATTCATCAAATTGATGGAAAAAATTTTCATTGAAATACGAAAAAAAGTTTTTATAAAAATATTTTAAGCGAAATTTATCTTTTTCTTACTGATTACATTAGTTTTATAGGCAATATGTTGAGTGGTGATATGTAATCAATTAAATCGAGTAATTATGTGCAGTGAAAATGAATGAAAATTTCTAAAGCGTTTTATTTTTCCCATTCAATTATCGATTTTTTTTAAGGAATTGATTCTCTTATTTTGATCATAATTTAATTAAACTGTTTTCTCTGCATCGATTTCTGTCGATTACTGTTCAACTCTTCGCGGATTCAATGAGAATAATTCGTTATTTTCAATATATGGCTATATCGTTAGTGGAAATTCGTCTTTCAATGTTGGAAAGGTTAGTGTGATTAACAGGTATGTTCTTTCGGAATAAATCTTAATTCATTCTGAAACTAACTAGTAATACCAAGAGATTTTATGAAGAGGAAATAAAATACGTAAAATCTACAGTAACACATATATAAACCACAATAGCGCAGATTTAAAGTTCATGCAGTAATACAAATCTGTATTCACAATATCGCATTAAGTAAAGGAAAAAGCACAGATTCTCTCAACCTTTGACTGAATCATTGCTTTTCTGCGTCGTTTTTATTTAGACTGGCCGTGGCTTCTGGAAATTTCTTGCGAAATTATCACCTAAGACGTTTCTGAATTTTTCTAAACATTTATTTTTGTCAGCTTGGCGATATTTGACTTTAGTTGGCGACTTGGCAATATTTGATGAGGAACATAAGTGTCAAGTTGGTCATCAAGGTCACTCCTATTCATTAATGCATAGGACTGAGCTGACTGACCGAATAATCTTTTTTTGATCCTCAAGCTATCTTTTCAGCCGCAATACCCTTTCGGCAGAGAAGCAAGCAGACACCGAAATTTCAGCATTGCCTCTTTCATGAAAGACTTCATATCCCGGGTAGGGATGGCAATTTGAGATCGATTAATCGAAGAATCGATTTCTTCAGCCAAAAAAATCGATCTTTTAAATCGATATGTAACACCGAATCGATTCAGTGAATCGATATTTCATCCTAGAAAATCGAAATTCGATTTTTTTCTGTTTTGTTCAAAATCATAAAATTATTTACAATTATTTGTATGTACTATCTTTAAAACCCGTTATATTACGGTGTTGATGGTTAAAGGATTAATTTACTGGCAAGAACAAAAAAACTTTATTTATCATCACGTTCACTCTATAGCCATGATGTATATGTGTATCGTTTGATCATCGATTCCTTGTGAGCGCCATTTTTCGATTGCCGGCAACGTCGCAAGTGATGAGCGGAACCGCTTAGATCCCTGTAGACATGACAGACTGTTTTTTTTTTTATATAAAGCTTAGATATTAAGTATTGGGAACTATAAGCTATATTATATCCATTTTCTAAACTTTTTAATGTAACAAATATATTTAGAAAATTAATGTCTTCTTTTATACCTGATACTTTAATATGGAAATAAAAATAATTGTAAGTGTAGAATTTCCTGAACTAAAAAATTCTCCGATTTTACTGATAAGAGATCGTTTATTATGGTATCTTTTTCTTGTTTTTCATAAAATGGATTTATATTTACATTGTAAATGCATACTTGAAAAAAAAAATGGATTTTTTAGAAATCGATCTTTTAGATTTCGATTTTTTTGTGAATCGATCCATCAGGTTACGATTCGAATCGATTTAAAAATCGATCTTTTTCGGAAAGAATCGCCATCCCTAATCCCAGGTAATATTCTTGTAGAGGAGTCCTCAGTCTTTTCGCTGTGCGATACTATTTGGGCGAAGTGTACGACTCTGTAGAAATGTTGGTGACTTCCGAATCAGAACAACATCATTATTCAAAATCTTGAAAATGGTATACGGTCCTTCCAAGTGATGCTGCAACATTGGACTGCAACATTTGTCGGGTTATAAAAATTAATATAATCACCTTTTGTGGAACGATGCTTTGTAGTACTTGTACCTTTACGGATCTTTATTTGGTCACTCACAATGTCGATTCTCTTTCGGCTGAAGTGATGGGCACTCTCCATATGCCCTTGTAGAGCGCAATTCAGGCGAAAAATGTGCATCACTCGGCATGATGGCATGATAAACGTAGGCTTTTTGCTTTCAATTCGGCCAGTTAGAAATCCGCCAAATGTCCATCGCCACATCCGAGTGTCCTCTCAGCTGAACCTAAGTCATTGATTTTCGTAGCTATAATAGGCTTTAACACTTTAGCAACTTTCCCACGAATAGCTTCTAGAAATTGCCTTGTTTTTGTTTGGTTATTCCAATCAATCATTTGGGAGACAATATCTAATTTTGTCAAATCCAGATAAGTCTGTCTGTCATTGGCAGAGAACTTGTTCTTTAGGAGGAGATGCAAATCTTTTTACCCTGGATGGGTTCCCAGATATTCCAGACGTTTACCAAAGTCCTTTTAATCTGTCATCTACTCTTTTCTATCTTACCTTCAATACTTCTTTTTTAACTTCCACCTTTCTTCAATTTCTTAAATTTTTGTTTCAAGAATATCCTTTTTTCCATCTTGCCTAGTTATAATTTCAGTTTTTATTTCTTTTCGTACGTCTTTTATTTTTTTTAAATTATCTCCAAGAACTATTGAGGAATTCATCCAATTTCAAGGTGGATTATGTTGACGAGAAGGTCAAACTATATATCATCAAATTTTTACTTTTCGTCTTTTTAATAAAGGTATTATTATTATTTTTTGTTTAGAATTTTCTCTTATATAATATGCTTTACTGTTTTAAAATTCTTAATAATTATTTATAATTATTCAGGAGTACAAGTAGTCAGCACAAAACACGAATAACGTACCGAGATCTGTTATTTCTATCCGATGTAAAGAATAAGAATCCAATGTAAAGACTATAAGTATTTAAAAGGAAATCAAAATGTTAGAACGTGAGACGCAGTATTTTTTTTACAGTTTAAATATTGTATCAACATTATCAATCACACCATTTTGTCATGACGGAGAACTTCCAATCTTTGATCAACAAAGGCCAAGGACATATCACATGGACTTTTCACACTTGCAGTTCACTGACCTTCCACGTGCGATTTAAAAGGAGAAATAGGCTCACTGGTTTTCCCTCATGAAAAAAACTTTTAATGATGTAATGGAATTTTTTTACAAACTCACAGAACTAGGGTCCCCATCCGGTGATGTCAAAATGTACCATGTATACAATGTCCTTAAAAAATTATTAGGTTTGTAAAAAAAATGCATTTTTAACGCGCTTTTATAAGTTTCACTTGTATGTAACGGAATCTTTGAACTCGATTTTTACCCACTTTAAAAGGTCGGATTAATTCGAAATTTTGCCCACTTGCCAAGGACCGAATACAATAATTTCATAATTTTGTTCTATTGTCCTGATCAAAATAATTAGGAATACGATTTACAGATTTGGCGACTAATTCATTATACCACTTCCAAATTTGGCGACTTATTGCATAAACCTTTTTTCAGATTTGGCGACTAATTCCATATGCCATTTCCAGATTTGGCGACTAATTCCAGAATTAGCGACTAAAAGATTGAAGTGCAACTCTAAAACTGCGAATAGGCTTGTGGTTAATACAAATAAAACAAAAAGAAGAGTTCTTTATGTGAGAAAGGGTAGAGTGGGTGCATTAGCAATTTCTTACCAAAATATAAGTCTAGTTTTTCTGAAAATGGAAATAAAAAAAAAGACTTGTGAATGTGAAAAAAAAAAATTTATCTTGTAACTGCTAAATATTTTTTATTTTTATAAAGCATTACGCTTAGAAGTGATAATACGAATTAACATTATAGCAATACGTTTAAAAGGTGATAATACGATTGACATTTAATATTTATTCTTTTACACTTTTATTAGTTAGACCTGTATCTATAGAGACGAAATCTTTGAAATGTAACGATATGGGACTCATCCGAGGCCCAGTAAACGGAGAGAATAACCCTTCAGACCCATTAATTAATATCCATTGAAGAGCAAGACTAGTTCCAGCAGCCACGCATAATTCCGGTTCCAAATATCAAACCCAAGGATAAATTCAACAAAGAATAAATGATAGTGTTTTAAAAACAAAAAAACAAACAAACAAAAAACAAGCTTTTATTATAGATCGAACTAAAAAAATGAAAAATAAATTATAGTTTGAAAAAAACAACAACTAAAAAACACGTTTTTATAGTGAATCGAACTAAAAAGTAAAAAAAAAAATTCTTAATATAAGAATAAAATGATTAACGAGAAAATTAATGTCATTGTGGTAAAAGCGTGGGATGTGCTTTGTACTACATTTTTACACGAACTCACCATTTCGAAATAGAACTAGTTAAAAATTATAACAATTAATATAGAGCATCCCACGCTCTTACCCAATGACATTAATTTTCTTATTAATCATTTTATTCTCATATTAAGAATTATTTTTTTTTACTTTTTAGTTCGCTTCACTATAAAAGCGTGTTTTTTAGTTTTTTTTAAAACAATAATTTATTTCTTCTGAAATGTGGCAAGTAGAGTCATGTTACAGAAAACAGAGTTTAAAGTTCATCTCCATTCAAATTATCATCAATTTCTGGTAAGGTTAGATCTCTCAGGGACATTTTAAAGTATGGGGCAACTGGGCCCGGGCTCAGAACCTCAGCGGGGGAGTTTTGGCAAATTTTCCTCTAGACTCGACCTCGATAAAATCATATAATCCGAATAAAATCTTATTCCCTAACATGTTCTCCAAAAAAAAACTAAGAATTTTAAACTATAAGCCTATTGGCAATGGTTGCTTGCTTTGAAATTAAAATGTAATGAAATGAATTGTTAATTTTACAATTTAAGATGTAAAAGATGAATTTTCTAATAAAATTTTATTTTATTATGGATTGTGCTTTTGTTGAACTTTCCATGCATATACACCAAATTTGATATAATAATAGCAGGGGGACCTATTTCTGCATAGGAGCCCAGGGCCTTTAGAAGTCTTTCGTTATCCGCTATTACTTCGGAGAAAGAAGGCGATTTAATTCTAGAACAAAGCAGATAATTAAATAAATTTTGTCATTCTTTAGCAGCTATGGGGTTTTCAAAGGACTTCAATTTTTTTTCCTATCGAAATTTTTCTTTTTGACTTGTAAGAAATCAAAGTAGTTCGTGACAATGAGTGGACTATTATAAAACTGCAAGAAAGCATTCGGCATGAAACTGATTCTGTGTTTTCTGCAGCGTTTCAATAAGTTACTTGCTTTAGATTTTCACTGACAAATCATTTTGAAGTTCACTGCATTTTATATAGGTGTAATGGATAATTTTAATAAGCATGTACAAGTAACTACCGTACAATACAGCGATACTCAACCTGCAGCCCGCGGGCCACATGTGGCCCACCGGACCTATCTGAGTGGCCCAGACATGCTCCGTTTCACTAACAAATTCAATTACTTAAGAACAATGTATAAAAAATTTAGCGAGAAAATCTATCAATTAAGCAATCTTATATATCAATTTTGCTATCTATGTGGTGCTGGTAGGAATTGAGGGATAACTTATTTTCTCTTTTGTTATTGTAACGGTTAGTGTTAACAAATAACAGTAGAATAGCGACTAGTTTATGGGTGAAACTAATTTTTAATTAACCCTCATGCCTCCCAAGCGAAAAATATCTAAAGAATTTTTGTTACTTCAAAATGATTGGGATCTTGACTGTTTCGAAGAAAAAACAAACATGGATCAACAACTTGTTTAATTTGTCATAAAAATGCTGTATTTAAAAAATATAATTTTGCTCGTCACTATACCACTAAGCACACACAAATATTTAATGCCTCCTCTTTTTTGAGCAACAAAATATTTGGGGGTAAGGGACTTGGGATCATTGATTAAAGGAAATCAAAATTACCCCATAACAAGGTAAAAAAAATGCATTGAATTTTTTTTTTGTTTCTGTGAGTTGAGTTTGAGGAAGTTTAATATAGTTTTAAAATGTGAAACTCAAAACTATTAATATTTTGATCAATTTCTGCATTTTAAATGCCTTTGTTCTTATAGCACTCACCCTCCCCCGTTAATCCTCATATTGCGACCTGCGAGAAATAGTTATATCTATGTGGCCCGGCTGAATAAAAGGTTGAGTACCGCCTCTGCAGAATTCTTTTTCAGTTTACTTTGAACACTTGGTGGGGCATTTTTTTATGCGATAGTACTCCTTCGTTATCATCCTAGTGTTTAGTTAGATCTATATTGTTCCTAAATAATTTTTAGAGCATTATTTTTTAAATGTCCTCTAAATAGGACAGTGGAACGATATACATGCAATTGACGCTTTCTCTCTTTATAACTAAGAGTAAAAAAATAGTTTCACTTCTAGTGTTTCAGCCCTGTTGAGTTTTGTCGGTGCAAAGATTTCTGAAGTTAGAGGAATCATTAGAACTATTTAATAGTTTCGATTTAGATGAGAGCGACGTTGAAATTGCTGTGTTACCACCAGATGCCAGTGAACTAACTGACGAAGATGAACGGGATGAGGATGAAGTAAATATTGGTGAGAGTACTAAAAACTCTGGTCTCTGGAGGTATATATAAAAACTTGAGATACTATCCAGCATGAACAAAGCTTTAATATTTCGACAACACAGAACAGAAAAAAGCTAAAAGACATCAGTTATCTTGGATAAAGAATAAATCACCGCAATATTCAAAATGAGAACCACAGGCTGAATCAACAACAAATGACTTGCTCAAGAAAATGGACACTGTATTGAAAGTAAAACTCCATCAGAGCATTTTGAGCGGTTTTATTCCAGTGAAGTTTATGATCTCTTTCTAAAAGAAACTGCGTGATATGCAAAAAACGAACACGATTTTTTGATCACTGCAAACGAAAAAATGTTTTTATAGGAATTTTGCTTCTAACTGATTATTATTCAAATACTTGTGAGCGTGATTACTGGTCAGATGCTGAATTCCTTGGCTTTATCCTGGTAAAAAATGGCATGTCACAAAATCTTTTTCAAAAGTTATAATTTTATTTACACTTTCTAAACAATGGAATTCCGTTAGTCAGCATGCCTAGGATCGATCCTTCAAAGTAAAAACTTTGTTTGCCATTTTATGAAATTTAGAGACAAGTATGAGGAGTATGAGGACACAAAGATAAAGTTAACATGAAAAAGCGAATTTGATAAATTCTTTTAACAAATATATGGGTGATGTGGATCACCACGGCTGATTGGCTTGACTTTATTCCATTAAAATTCGTGGGAACTAAGTACTGGCAACTTTTCATACGTTCACTGGATATGGCTATGGTAAACGTCTGAATAATTCACAAAACTCTCAAAGATGAAGACCTAAACTTGAAGGAGTTCCGAAGAGCTGTAACAATGGTATATCTAAAAGAACTGTGAAAAGAACAAGAGGTAGACGTAGGATCTCGACTGTACCTTCTGATGCAAAATAAGATATCTGTAAATGACAGTAATGGTCATTTTAATCTTAAGCGAGAAGAATTAAGTCTTTGTCAAAGAGAGAGCTGCAAAGGGAAACCAAAAACATATTGTGGCATATGTGAAGCACTTTTTCAGGCTTGTTTTTAAACTTTCCACCGAAATTCGAGTGAAATTCAACGGAAAAGTTTCAAATAAAGTAAAATTTTGTACTCGGAAATCGCTTTTCATCGTCGAGGAAAACACTAAAACACGTCCATAAGTGCAAATTTTATCACCTTTATCCCCATGTCCTATTTAGAGGACGGGGCAGATTTCTTATATAAAATATAAAAAATTCTCAAATTGTTATATTTAGTTTATTTGTGTTTAATTAACTTCAGAAAATATGACTATTCTCAAATTAGAACAAAATAAATAAATTGGGATAAAACCGGTTAACGCAGTTCGAAAAATACCCGTACAAAATGTAATATCAAAAGCGAACTTTCTCTAATTCAAAATTAGAGAAGTTCCTGTAAAACAGCTGAATAAACGTGATAAAGCTTTTAAGTGCGAAAGATGCCTCGTTTGTAACATTTTTCATTCGAGCACATACTTACTATCAGATTTTCCGGCAGAATTTTCATAAATACTTATAAGTACACTTATACTATTAATATTTTTAAACACTTTAAGGCTTTGGCTATGTCTCTCTTTTGGCTACGTATATTAAAACTTCTCGGGTAAGAAATACTCAATATTCTTTTTGGAAAAGTAATAATTATGTTTTTATTTTTATGAAGTAATCTGTGTATCCTTAAACTATATGTCTGGCGAACGTAAAAAAAAATGCTTTTTAAAAGATAAACATTGACAGTTTATCATGCTTAATGATGACGATAAAATCATTTGTTAATTCTTATTGATACGTATTTTACTTAAGGTATTCGACTACGTTAAGAAACGTGATTTTACAAAAGCGTATAAATGGATAATATTTATGATATTAGTGTCACTTAGATTAGAATACATGTATAAAATTGTTTTATTAATATTATTACATTAAAAAATGATTTAAATACAATGTTTTGAAGAAAAATGAACATAGAATAACCAATTTTCAAAATTTTCCTTTTATGAAAAATGCTTCTACAATAATAAATTTTGCCTGTATATAGCTCAGACCCTTGTACAGAGCCTAACTAGGATTTTTTAAAATATATAACTTAGAAGTGTGGATTTATCCATATTTTAATACAACATAGGGGATAAATTTTAAGGAAAAACGCCGATAGTTATTTCAATTGGTAGTAACTCTGGAAATAATGTGAATTTTTCAAAATTCCTAGTTCAGACCCTCTAGAGAAGTCTTTTCTTTATATAAACACACACACACACACACACACAGAGAGAGAGAGAGAGAGAGAGAAGAAACGAGCCTTACAGTAGTCTCATATGATGTGTAACATCTGAGATGTTATCGTGGTAAATAAGCAATAGTAACTTAAATCCTGAAAGAAATGAATCGAGTATGATCGGAAATAATTTTCTATCGAATAATTATATCTTTAATGAAAATTTTATTAATTTAACACTAGGACTAATGCAATTTTTTTTTATCAAAAATATTTATTCTTGTTCAATTTGGGGAAGAGGGGATACAATAGACTTATGATAAGTAAAATATGACGCATATACTTGTGATTTCAAAGTATTTAAAAACCATTGAAAAACAGCGTCATTAACAGTACCACTGTTAGTTGTCGAAACATTTCGATTTGTATTCATTTCGAGCTTTAGTTCATCGATCATAAAAGTTATGAGCGGCTCAGATTCTGGCAAACTGTAGTTAACGTTGAAATCACCACTCAAAATGATGGGAAGAGAGTGATACTTTGTTTTTAAAAGAGAAGGGGCACCGTCGGTATATGATAAAAGTACAAAATGTAGAGAATCTTTAATTTTTTGAACCTTTTGATTCGGAGAAATATATACGGCCACACCGAAATCACTGTTTGTCCATTTTCATATATGCTTCTGCCGCACATATGTCCCTAATATCTTAACTAGTAATTCCCAGTCCACTTGTTTGACGATAAATAACGTCCATGTGAGGAGTCACAACATGTGAGTTGTTCCGTTTGCGATAGATCTCTCGCAACAACAGCTGCTCTGTGGCTCGGTCGTTTAAATTGTACGCAGCAATCGAAGTTAGGTATCGAAACACATTCGTGATTATCTAACCACGTCTCTGCCAACCTGAGGTATGTACAATTTTGTGAAATAACGTCGTCGAATTGCTAAGTGGCGTAAGAAACGAAATCGAGTTTTAGAATTCGAATCTTTTGAAATTCTAACTTTAAAAATATAAAAAAAACAACGAGACTAGAGTTGGATTTCGCATATATTCTGCTCTGGATTTACCCATCTCTACAAATCACAAAATTATGAAAATTTAATTAGCTTGATAAATGTTTAATTTTTAATCGAGAAAACTTTTTTTAATCACAATGAAAAATATTATATTGACAGCGAAAGGAATTAATCTTATAAAGTATGAAAAAGATACGCACTAAAATATTTATTCGAATAATTCCATATTACTTGCTCGTATTTTCTTAAGAATGTTGAACTTTGTCAGACGCTTAACAGTAAATATAATTATTAATAAGTAAGTTTATCCTGAATAAGAATTCTAATCTTGTAAAGACTGTAATCAAAGAATTATTACTTCGGTTAGCTCAGCTCAACTTTATTTCATGGGTTTCAAATTCAAACTAAAAAATATTAAAAAAAAAATAAAAAGAATCACAGTTATAATTACATTAAAACAGTTAACAGTATTAGAAAATAATGAGAGGTTTGAGCGCACCTCCTCTTCCGAGCGGGCAGGCTGACTGGTTAAGCACGCATCCACTCAGCGGAAAGAACTCGCCAACATGGTCGCCAATGTTGCCAAAATAGTAGCCAAATATGATGCCAACTTGGCTCTATCGCCAAGTTACCATTGACGTCACTTCCTGTTACCAATTTCCGTCCCTTTTCACGAAATCACTCCGATAAATATCCAGCAACCGAGAGGAAAGATGTTGCACATCAAAAAAATTATTATAAGAGAAGCATTTTTTTATCAAAGAAGAACGTTTTGAAAATAGATTATTCTAAGTTAATTTTTTTTAAAAATATTGCATTTAAATAATTTTTTTTCGTTTTAATGTCCTTAAAACAATTTTATACATGTATTCTAATCTAATTGACACTAAATATCATGAAAATTATCCATTTATGTGCTTTTTTAAAATCACGGTTCTGAACATAGTCGGATACCTTAAGATAATTTTAATAAAGATGTTTGTCTCATGAAAGTATAATAGCATAATTTTTAATTTTTGGGAACCTAACCCCTTCCCCCTCTTTTTGACCTAGTTTTTCTTTGTGTTACACGTATGCGTATAGCACGTCAATTTTTTCGGAATGTAACTTCCTTATGAAACGGGAGTTTATATATATATATACTTGCATTTATATGGGTTGGTAACTTGAAAAATATGTGTGAAAGTATGGCCCTCTTCTAAATCATATTGCCAAATTTTCATGATTTTCATTCATTAATGCTTTCCCATAATTTTACATCATTAAATGTAAGTTGATTTTTATCAGTGAAAAAAAATTTCCATGTTTGTGACGGGTCCTATTCACGCCCTTCTTGGGGAAATACTTCTTTAACTGTTGTTTGAGTTTAAAGCCGCCTTCCGTAGAGAGAACATGATTTTATGCTAATTTGAGTGCTATTTAAACCTTAGCAATGTGTATGTTAGGGTTAGTCATTATTATGTTATTAAAGAGAGATTAACGAAGTGTCAAGAAGTTTTAGACTGGATTATAACCGATCCAGGACAGATCTGTTTAATTATTTGTCTTACAAACTTAAGATAGCTATCTAAATTACTTGCTCGCTCGGTTTACAATCTTGATTGATCGTAAATTAATTAAACTAAGGTAATTATATATTTTTATAACAATGTCTGTTGATTCGGTGTCTCAAGCTACACCTGTGGTCGTAGGGATACTATACGTTATTCATTAGATATTAAAAGAAAACGAATAAATGTTTAAGACTTATATATATGTATAAAATAAGAATTCAATGATCAAAATCCTGAAGATTTAGCTAGTGCAGCTCATACTTGAGGCAGATCTCAAAAGAAATTAAGATTGGATTATTTGGATTATTGTTTGTTATGAAAGAAAAAAAGAAATGTGATGGAGCTATCTATTTATCTATATCAGTGCTTCTCAAACTTTCAACATTTGCGACCCAATATTAAATCATAATTTTCATCGTGCCCCCCTTCCATACAATAACAATGTATTGAATTCAATACTGCTATACTTTGATGCTAAAGCTGCAATACGACTTTAACTTATTAATTGCCTCCAGCGTATATAAACATCTCTCTCAGCCAAATCATTAATTACTCCAGACGTATAAATACGTCTTTCCGAAGTACAGTCTTTTCTATGCACTGTTATAGATAAAATTACTCTGAAGGCCTTGGAATGCAATAAAAAAACATTGACAATGTTTACAAAGGATTTACTTATTTCAGATGGTTTGCTTATTTATTCCTTTCCCCCTTATACATCACATACTCGCACTTAGTTGGAAAACGATGGCATTGGAGAGTGAATCACGCAACTTTTAATCGGCAGTTAAGGGATAAATTACAAGCCATTCAAATGATCAAGATAAATGTTAGTTTTTGTATATAATTTTATATAAGCCAAGCCCATGGGGTCACCGATAATTAGTTACCTTGTTCTTAGTATTGTTAAATTAATTATAAAATACATTGTGTGCAGTACTTTTATAAATATATTATATAAATATAAATGTGTATTTTATTTTTTATTATGTCAAAATATATAGTTTGTTTACCTTCAG
>BMAV01026147.1:434276-450562 GCA_019973955.1 Trichonephila inaurata madagascariensis | reverse complement strand
ATAACTGAGCATAATACTTAAGGCGAAAATGGAAGAATTATATTTTCATTTTCAATTTTAAAGATTTTACACTATTTTTTTTATTATTTTATAATTGTGGAACGCACAAAAATCCCTAAATGTCTGCTTTTTATAAGTACACTCAGCATGCTGAGAAAAGAATGCTTTATATATCTTAAAAGAATTTCTCTCGTACTTACAAAAAAATATCGTGATCGTACCTCTTTTTCAAACGGTTCAGTATTTTCAGTGTAAGTGCATTTATATATGCACACACAATCCGAAGCATGGGGTTATACTAAGTCTTACTTTGCAATGGAGGAAGGGATAATATCGGCTTTTTTGGATTATCTTTCCACTTTCATTTCTTCTCAATAAACACATAGCCCATTGCCTTGCCAATTCCCGCTCTTCAGCGAATATTTTCAAGAATCTAAATTCCCACTTTCACCACCACAAAGAAAATATCCGACGAGAAGTATTTGAGTATTTGGACAAAATGAAATAATGAGTATTCGAAAAACTGACTACTAGCACTAGTGACATTCCAGCACTAATAATCTTAGCATAAGAATTAAAAATATGTGCAAATCAAAGATAGAAAGAAGAAAGTGACGAAAAACCGGTTAAGGTGTGTTAATCTATAAAAGCAATCAAAACAGAAATTTTAAAAATATGTGCATATACGTATAGATATAGTAAATTATATTAAATAAGTAATCAACCAAATGTGTGTAGTGTTTTATATAAAATAATAGTGTCTTGAGTACCATAATTAATCTATTTTGTATATTATCAAAAGTTATGAAATCGCTTATCAGTGAAATTGTCCCGTAATATGTGATGCAATACTTGTGTATTTCTTGTGATATCTCTAATATTATCACCATTTTCAAATTTTTATTTAAGTAGTATATAAGTTTAAAACTTATGACGTCATAATCCCCTTGAAGTACAACATAGACAAAATTGATATTAAGAAACGTTAGGGGCGTGATTTTTGCTTACAATAAATACATGACAAAGAAAATTTTTGCTTTCTACAAATAGCTTTAAGACAATTTGTTTTAAAATTAAAACTTAATAATCGTTTGTTTCGTAATTGTTTTATTTATGTATTTGTTTTATCATATTAATCTAGGGATACGCAAAGGTTACTTTCGACAGTCCACGTAACTTTGAACCAAGCAAATGGTGAAGAGAATGCATCTAAACCGATATTTCAATCTCTTAACTTTCGCATCACGCAAGGACTTTGATGCATACCAGAATTTTATCAACATATTTCCATCACGACTTTATTTCATAGTTTCATGATCAGTAATAAAAATTAACACTAACTATTAAATTATTTAAAAAAATGTATTGAAATTGAAAAGTTTTACTTCATTATTTCAAAATCCATGTCGGGCGCCTGATAAATCTTCTATGGATCTTTTCCGCATTGGGCCAACGTGTTATAGTTTCCCATCACTACGCTAGACTATTATATGAATTTCGAGGTCTTGAAACAACGTGAGATGACTCGGACAATTCAACATTTAAGTCTATACTACACTCCCCAAAGTTTTAAATTATGGTATATGTTTTAATTGACTGATTATTAACGCCGAATTCTGAGCAACACACAAGTGCTGTTGGGAACAGATCTCGTAATTTTGAACTACAGTTAAGTGACGAGGTGATAAAATTGTTTCTTGATGAATGATTTATTTACTCTCTTTTAGATTTCACGTATTTCTAGATATATGCTTTCCTTAATTTGAATGCAGTGGTCTATATCAGATTCTCAACGGGGTCTATGGAAGTTCAAAAAAGGTCTACAGTATTTCAGGGGTCTGTTGCGGATCGATGACAATTTTATCTGTTTTAAAAAATTTTTCCATTCTTAAGGATTTAATTATTGGATAATGTTTTATGTGTATATATCTATATCTATATAATCCATAATATTATATACAAACAGTTATAAACCTAAGTATAACTAGTCAGAACAGCAAGAAATATTAGTCACAGTAGTACAATAATAGCAAATTCTTGGCCTGTGTGTATATGTACACGGAGAAAAAACGAAACATAAATGTACTCAACCCATTTTTTTTTCTGATTTTCGGTTCATATTCTTAAATAGTTATCTCTTTTACGTCTTTTGTGCAATTATAAGAATTACAATTATATTATATGTTGTATATTATAGAGAAAAATGTAAGGAGTCTAGGAAGATAATTAATCTTTTGAAAAAGGCAGAGGTGTTTGAATACGTTTGGGAACCCTTGCTCTAGGCATATACTTTTCTCATTTTGGTAACCCTGTTCTATATCGGCACAACGTAAAGCGATATAAGTGGCAGACAGAATTTAAAAAATTCAGAACAGTGAATTTGATTTAATCCTACGGGCAATTTGGAAGTACAGGCAAATATTTCAAACTAAATATACAATTTTAAACATTGCACGATGAACGCCGAAAGAAATATTTAATGAATGCAATTCAAATTAACCCCTGTATAGGAAAAGGAATGTATTACTAACTGTATAAGGTCCTAACAAAAACTATTTCAAAAAACAAACTTGTTTTTGTTTAAATGCATTAAGAATAAAATTTAGTAAATTATCCTCTGAAATGTTGAGAACTGTATTGGAAGCATGATTGGAGCATGAAAACATTGCCTGGGTGACTGAGATTTGATTATTTTAATGGGTAGTTAACAAATAAGTCCTTCTACAGATTCCCATAATGGCTCTCTTTTCCTTGTAGCAGATAATATATAATTGCTTCGAATTTTTTATTACTTATTTGCCATTAATGAAATGATACTTTACATTGAAACTCTTTTTGTAGTATTTAATCATATGCCTGATAAGTATTGTAAGGATCTTCCTTATAAAAGGAATACAGCAAAAATTACTGCTAACTATAGGAAACTTTCGAAGCAACTTATACAAAGAAATTCGGTCTAAATTGTTACTTTTTCCATTAAGATTATTACTGTAATTATATATTAAGCAAAAAAAAAAAAAAAAAAAAAATAAGCTATAGCGATTGTTTGTAAAGTTATTTTGATAATAAAATGACAAAATAAAATAAATTAATAACGTATGGAAAAATAATACAAAAATGAATCTTAATTAATCAAATAGGAATAAGAAAAAATTATAATCAGAAATAGAGTTCCTTAACTGTGTGTGTAATACAAATCTCATGAAATCTTGAATCAATACTTTTTTTACTTCAATCAGACATAGCGCCTAAAAGTGACATATAGCTTTGGTTTTAGATGAAGTATAAGTGCCTTTTATTAATCACAGAAAATTTTTAATATTTTTTGAATAAACATTTCTTACTCAATCAACTAATTTGATACTTAATTCAACAGCATATAAGCCACCCACAGTTTTGTTTCAGAAGTATACATGTAACGTAACGTGTTTTCTTCAAAAGTTTATAACTTTTTTTCAACCGCTTCTAATTTCAGCCAATGAATTTTTACTTCTAATAGGGATGTAGATTGGTGTTTTACCATTGCAGATCTAGTACATTCCCCGGAAGCTGGTATCCCTTTTTAGTGCGGCACCATATAGGTGATACACCAATCGCCGTAAGTAATTTTGACACTCAGTTTCCTCCCCAGAGAGAAGCACCTGAGCTCTGACGATGCGATACTGTGCTAGGAATTTTCAACTTTCCCGAGAGCACCCAAGCCAAACAGGCAATTAAGGAATCTTTTACATGCAACATAATCATACGACGTAGACGCTGTTGATTTTTTTTTTGCATCTTGAAAATCCGCCGACTTGGTCTGGGATCGAACTCGCAAACTTGGACGTACAAGGTAAGCACCGAAACAACTACGCCCCCTAGACGGCAGTTGTTAATTTTTGGAATCGTTAAGTCGTTAAAACATTACAAAACTCCGAGGTAGAGAAAAATGAATTATTTAATGAAACAGATCATAGCCCGCTGGGTGGTGTGGTTGATTTGTCTCTGGCCTTCTGCATGCAAGGGAGTGGTTTCGACCCTGGCCTAAGTCGGTGGATTATCATTATGCAGAAAATCGACAGCGGCCATATCGTATGATGATACGTCATGTAAAAGATCACTAGAGTGTCTGATTGGCTTCGGTGTTCTCGATAAAATTAAATCTTAGTACAGGTTCACATCGTCAGAGCTCAGGTGCCTCCCTTTGGGGAGGAAACTGGGCAGTTGGTATCCGCTTATATGTTGCCGCACTAAAAAGCAATACCAGCTTCCGGGGAATGTACTAGGTCTGCAATGGTAAAACACCAATCCGCAGCCCATTAGAAATAATGAAACAGATCATACTGCTTGATTTACCTATTTATTCTACGATTGTCTCTCTGAGGTGGCAAATTAAGGAATTTTTTTTACTGTTTATATAATTCACAATCCTCCTTTGTCCCTCTCGGACAAAGTAAGAAATAAATAATATGTTGTGCATTCAACGCTCATCTTATTTATTTTATTACCAAATCAGATATTATTGGCATTCAAAGTTACAGGGTTCATATAACACACACACACACACACACACACACACAGTGTCAATTAATTTAGGATATCGTTCAACGTATCAAAAGTACTCATACTAAAGTTAAACATAAACGTTTGCTTTTAAGGCTATCTTCGCCTTATGTTGAGGAATAAGACCAGAATTTAGAATATATTTTTTGGATATAAAAATACTCCAACATTAATATTATATTCTGGCTTCGCTATCCAATAAAGGACAACATATTTTATCATATCACTCAATTTTATCTGAGTTGATATATTTTTATTAATATAAAAATGTGTACCTCCTTTTTTTTATCCAAAAATATAATGCTAAATGAGCTACCCCCTTACATGTTTGTATGAAAAATTAATTAGTTATTATATTTTGAAAACGCTATATTATAAAATCATTTATGAATTACAACCAGTGGCGTAACGGAGAATATTACGGCTCTCCTGCAAAGTCAGGTATTGGGCCCCAAGCTAGATCTTACAAGGGATTTCAAAACGATAGTATAACATAGGCTTTGGGACCCTTAAAATCCTGGCTCCCCTCCTCAGCTTGGGGGTTGCATGGGTGTATGTTACGCCACTGATTACAACGTTACAAATTTTCATGAAAGTTGAATCTTTTCAGGGGAAAATGTGCTGCGCTTTTAGCTCAGGTTCTTGTA
This sequence comes from Trichonephila inaurata madagascariensis, assembly GCA_019973955.1. Classification (NCBI taxonomy): domain Eukaryota; kingdom Metazoa; phylum Arthropoda; class Arachnida; order Araneae; family Nephilidae; genus Trichonephila; species Trichonephila inaurata. Next base: position 445,373 of record BMAV01026147.1, on the reverse strand, counting down.
CATTTGACGAAGACAGCCTTAAATCTTAAGAGCAATTAGAATTTTAAATTAGCTTTAAAATCTTCCATTCTTAAATATGAATATACTGAAAAATTTATATTTAGAGTAATCCACAAGCTATAACATTTTCTATAACATTATAATTGTTCAAACACAGATTAAGGGAATCACAATACATTCAAGCATGAAATGCAATACAATATGCACCAGTTTTTAATTCTATGAAAGCAGACTTAAGTAAAAAAATCGAGACTACTTACTTCTGGATTTCGAAGTGTCTAATGATGTAATGTTGCATGTGTGTGTGTCCTCATTTTCTTTCTTTCTGCAGAATTTGAGTTTTCTTGTAGCGTTTCCTCTCGCTATTTCGACTTCCTACAATGATATCGGAAGTAAACAAGAGCGAGTGGTATGAATGATAGCGATACTTTTTGTGTTTTAAGAGGTTCATTTTCATATCTTACCGTGTCAGAAGTGGTTCTTCACTCCCGCCGCAGTCTTTTTATCCCGACTAAAAAAGAAACAAATCCAGCTTCTTCTGATATCTTTACTTATTTGTGTACAATTTGCGTATGTTTTAAATCATAAAATCTTTATCTCCTTTTTAGATAACTTATCATTTTCTTTCATAACGCGAATCAAGTAATATATAATTAACTATATTATTTGTGTTTTTGATATATATATAATATCAATTTTAATTTACTATATTAAGAGGTTCACCCATGTGATGGGTTCAAAAAATCGATTTTTTCTTTCTTTCATGAGTCAATATTAACGTCGCACTGTTCAGCTACACGAGGGCTTTTGGTGACGGACCGCGTAATCTTGAACCAAGGTCTAGTGACGTGGATGATATCTGAGGTGGCGCCCCCTCTCCTAAATACCACACCAACGGGAGGACGTTTCAGCTCTCGACAGGTTTAGCGTCCATCGCTGCCCTACACGGCGGGTCTTTAGTGGTACTGGGCTCGAACTCGTGACAAAGCCAGCCACGATCCGATACCTATACCACTCGGCTACCGCGGCCACTTTCTTTCATAAATTGCTTCCTTAACATGTCTAGAAGTGATTTTTTAAAATTCGAAGTAGTTATATAGATACAGCAGTTATATATATATAGAGAGAGAGAGAGAGAAGAAGCAGCTGTTTTCATAGCTTTAACCAGACTTGAAACGCGTTTTTCTCAAAACTGTGTTTTTTCAAACTTTCCTCCATCACATCTCGAGAACTATTTGACCGAAGGACTTCAAATTAATAGGACAGACTCAGAACATATAGACGCTTAGAATGAACTACGATCAGTCTAAAATTCCCAATATTTCTATTTTTTTAATAACAAAAACATAAAAAAACAACACATGAAAGTCGAAATATTTTCTTCAGAGGTTTACCAAAAATCCAATTTTCGATATTTTCGATTGAATATAGTCCATTCAGTGCATTTAAGCTTACAGATTAAAACATCGTTAATTTTTTTTTTAATTTCAGATAAGCCTATCTGCCGGAATCGTGGAGAAAGTGAGCGTCCATTTTTTCGAGGCGTGTGTGCTCAGAGCGCTCTAACTCAAGTTCTACTGGATATTTTTGACAAAACATTTATATACATACTCTTAAAATACATATAAATAAGTCATAAGAAACTTAAAGTTCTACCTTTTAAACTGGTCGTCAAAAAAAAAATTCCCTGAAAATGCTTGAAAAACAGGCTGTCACGTGGGTGTTAATGCAAATATTTGTTATTATAATAGATAAAAAGAAAATTACGTCATATTTCGGAATATAAACATAATCACAAACAAAAAACCAAGGATTAATAATAACATAAACAAAACTAAAGAATTTTAACCTTTTATAAGCATTTTATTACCCTTTGATTTAGTTTATCATCTACTTTATTATTAAGTGTGCATTAACGACGAACTTTAAGGTATCCGACTACGTTCGGAACCGTGATTTTGCAAAAGCGCGTAAATGGATAATATTTATGATATTTGGTGTCACTTAGATTAGAATACATGTATACAATTGTTTTATAAGGACATTATGACAAAAAAAATTATTTAAATACAATATTTTGGCAAAAAATTAACTTAGAATAACCTTTTTTCCAAATGTTCTCCTTTTGTAAAAAATGCTTCTATTGTATTAATATTTTGCCTGTATTCAGCTCAGACCTCTCTACAGAGGCCCAACTAGAATTTTTGAAATGTATAACTCGGAAGTCGGTTTATCCATGTCGGTTTATCCATCGGTTTATCCATGTCGGTTTAAGAAAATACGCCGATAATTATTTCAAATGGTTGTAACTCTGAAAATAATGTGAATTTTTCAAAAATTATAGTTGAGCCTCTGTACAGAGGTCTGAGCTATATACAGGCAAAATATTAATACAATAGAAGCATTTTTTACAAAAGGAGAACATTTAGAAAAAAGGTTATTCTAAGTTAATGTTAATTTTTTACCAAAATATTGTATTTAAATAAATTTTTTTGTCATAATGTCCTTAAAACAATTGTATACATGTATTCTAATCTAAGAGACACTAAATATCATGAAAATTATCCATTTATGCGCTTTTTTAAAATCATGGTTCCGAACGTAGTCGGATACCTTAAGGCACAACACGAGGGCTATTGACGAAGCACCTCTTAATTATGAACCATGGTCAAGTAAAGAGAATGACACCTGAACTGGCATCTCCCTCTCCCCTACCAACCTATCACACCACTCCCACGTGTGGAGTGGACTGTGAGTCACGGCAGATTTAACGCGGATTATTCTTTACACGACGAGTCTTCAGTGGCACAAGGTTTCGAACTTATGACATGCCGGACATTAGGCTAGCGTGTAAAGGTCTGCTCGATGCGTTTAAAGGTGTGAGAGAAACGGAAGGAATACTAGCCATATTCAAAATAACACAATTTATTAACAGTACCAACAACAACACAAATTCAATTAAGGGGACACAATACGATTCAATTGACAAAAATTGGTCAAAAAATCAAATCTAATTTTTTTAGCCTAAATTATTCTTTATATATTTTTCTCTCTATAACCTCACGAAATTTGAAAACTCTAAACTTAAAAAACGCAGAATTATGATAGCTTACATTCATTTTTATTCACATCTTTATGGCAAATCAAAACTTTTAAACTTACTTATCTCAGAAAGTTAAAATAACTAGTTTGTCTTCAATTAAAATGCTAAAGTTTTTTTTTCTATTGTGCCTAATACTTTGAAAATTTTTTTTACCTATTGTTAATAGTACATGTAACAAAAGTTGGTATGCATTTTTCAATCAAAGCAATACTTATTTTTTAAAAAATAATTGAAGTTAGAATTTGCAAATTTTTTAATGAATTTTCAATAAGGATTCATAAAAAGAAGTATTGTACAAATACCAATCGTGTTATCGCAAAACCCATACCAATTTTTGTTATGCATAGTTGGACGTACTTGTTAATCAAGTTTATGCGTGTAAGTAAATTTTTGTAGGAGGAGTAGCATTTTAAAATCACTTCACAAATTTTAAGTTTTTTCCTTAAAAAATTAAATGGCTAACTTTTTATGAAATTTTGAGCACAAAATCTGTTTTACATAGTATACACACATAGGAGGCAACCAAAAAATTTTTGAAAATCCTTAAATTAAAAATTTTTGCTTAAATCGTACCATGTCCCCTTAACCAAAGTTAAGAGATGCACTTAATTATCAAGTATGGAGAGCAATTAACGAGGTACGCGAGATATGAGAATATTTTAATACTTAGAACACTTACGTCTATTTAATAGCTTTTGCTTCTTAGTTACCTAATCTAGTTTAATTCTTAAGTGACTGATTGTCAACTTATATATTACAATTATCAGCTACTAAATATCTACGCATTACTTCAAGTTTAATTAATCACTGCTCCCGTCAGCAGTCTACCCTATCTTTTCTCTCTAACCTGAAAGTTTCAAATTTATATGCAAGTCATAATTTGCATGGTCACGTCTTCTTCTTCGGGAGAAAGCTTTATAATATAATAGTTTTTAAAGACCCAATATTTCCCAAGCGGATTAGTATTTTAAGAGAACACGGATAGACCCGTCATCATCTACTTTATACCGAAAGCTTATTTTATTCACTGTTTTGCATGTTAATTTTTTGTTATCGATTCTAACCTTAGAAATGACATTTTTTGTATTTTTTGAATAAACATTCTTAATCCGAATTAATGCTGATTTTTTTAAATTTGTCTAATTTCGTATTTATTCGTCTTCGAATTTTCTTATTCTTTCTTGGAAATTCGGAGAACATATATTACCACAATCAAATTTTAAATTTAGCAAACACCTAAGTTGAGAATCGTACAAAAAATAAGTTGGAGTTGAATCTACAGAGGAATATGACCTGAATGTCAGAACTGGAAGCCTGATGAATATAAAATGCATAAATTGTATTTTCTTTTAAATACACGGATTTCTTAATATTGCAAGACGCTTAATATTTATTTGCATTATACTGTGTCATTTAAATGTTTTTCAAAAAATTAAAAAAAAAATACGAAGAAAAACAAATATACCACTCATAAATTAAGCTCCAGTGGCGTACACAAGATCGGAGTTAAAGGGTTCAAGTCTTTCCCGTACACAAATAGATTCTAAGATTTTATCATAAAGTTTACGCCTCGACGCTTTCATATACGTGTTTATTTAAATGTACGAGTAAGTTCTTCCCATAAATAATCTGTGTGTCCCCTGCAAAGTTCACAACAAAATATCATGTACCAAATGAAGAGTTAATGCGTTATTTCTGAAGTCAATGCATTCATTCCAAGGATGATGGAATGATATTTATTTTAAATCATTTTGAATAGGAAGTTAAGGGGGTATGCCTGTGGGAAGTCAATGAACTCCAAACCTACTTGATTTTTCCAATTTAAAAATGTAAGGGGTTTATTCTATAGATAATATTATTATTGGGTTTTATTATTAGACTCAGTCTTTCATTCCCTCAGTGGTTTTATAAATGAGCACCGAGCTTGCTTGGAAACTAAACACTAGGAGTTTCGCATCAGACTGACCACCTGACCAGAACAACTGCTTATGCACCTCAGTGCCCAAGGTCAGAAAAACTGAGATGGGCACAGTAAACCTTGGCCCTTATGGGCTGTCGTGCCACTAAATTTAGCTCAGATAAAAAGATAAGTAACGGGAAATCAGAATCATATGACTCCAATAACAGAGTCAACCTATGCAAAATAAAAGGATATAAAATTTACGTAGGTGAGTTCTTGATAGATTATTCTTAAAAAATAAACTGTTTGAATTCGTAGAGGAAGTTAAATATTAATGAGTTGATACATTTATTGATAGCGATATTTCGATTTACGAAGAAGGGGATTTATTTACTCTGTAATGGATTGGATTCAGAGCTTTGATGTTGTTGCCATTCCTTCAGACACTGACGAAGTCAGACAAGATCTATTAGACCATTAACACTTAAAAATCTAGCACAGGAAGGTCTGCATGGATATCTTTTTCTAGAGAGATCCATACAACTCAAGATATACTAGGGAGAAATCTGATGAACCTGACGCTCTCGGCACAGATGAAAAAAAAATATTTCTGTTTGAGAACGAAAGGCCTTTGATGTGACCGCTGGCAAGATATGGAAGCGTAGTCTGAGAGCCTCCATCACACGCAAGGGAAAGAGCCAGACCGGGTCTATTACCCACATACCAGTGATAAGTGGGAGGCGCCCTCCACCAAATTTTGAGACTTTCTCAGTGTATAATTTTAGAAAGGAAATGGCAGAAGAAAGAGAGATTTCGAAGTTTACATCCACTTTTACTAGTTTGTCAACCCTTTCATTGTGATAAAAGGTTGATATGAAATGATAACCACTAAAAATGAATATTGTGATGCAGGGATACAAACTTCGACTTGCGTAGGATGTAGAAACTAGTTTCGTCGCCAACGAGAAATCAAGTGTCAAGGTGTTGGAGAGAGCCACCGCTATCAGTAAGAATCCAAAGATCATTGTTTTCCTTGTTTAGAACAGCCTCTAGTCCCGCATCAATGGTTAATGATTCCCTTCTGAAAATCATGCAGAAGTCCTGATTACGTTTTTTTATAGTTGTTTTTTTCTGGAGGGGAGTATCAATATCGATACTTCTTTCTCCTTAGTCAGATATTTTACTGCCATCGGTATAAAATTGAATTGTATTACTAAGCCACTTTTACCACAATGAAGTAATCAACAGGACTATGGGAGAGTATGAATTTTTAGTTTCATTTGCACGTACTTGTATGTTTTACTATTGGATATTACAACTTAAAAAATTATTCTAGAGCAAAATTTTGTATAACTGAATTTTAAAGTGACTCAATGAACTAGCCTGCTAATATGTTATTCCATGCTATCTAAAAAATGAAATCAAACAAATCAATGGCTACTTTCTTGATAGTACAGTTGAGACATTGGTAATTAATTGATTTTTTTGGGGCCTATTCAAATTTTAAAAAATTGTAACCTTCCCATCTATTTTAAATTTAAAGAAAATTAATCTCAAATTAAGTTTCTGACGGTTCTATTCGCGATTCTTCCACTAATCCTCTTGGGAAATCTTTGGGCTATCAATTCGCGTTATTCACAACCAATCCTTCGGAAGAAGAAAATCGTGATATGCAACTGTATATAGTCGAGGTTTTCTAGCTAGAATAGAGAGTAGAAGAGGAGATAAACCAGAAATCTGGCGAGATCGTTAATGACAGATATCATTTATTGAATTGTGAATAATACCTATTAGGAGAAAGCTTTAAAGTGACGATTGTTCACTGAGATTAAATCGATATAAGATTAAATCTCGCATGATAGATTAGATCCTAGATAAAGTAAGGATAGAGTTTGATAGTCTCCTAATCTTTCGTGTATTATCGTCGTTGTTCCATTTTCGCGGTTAGCACCAAAACATTCTCTTACGGTTATTAATTGAATTTGTGTCGTTTTATAGTGTGATCAATAAATAGATTGATTGGATCATGGAGAGTGTTTTTTCCCTACATCCCACATATCTAGGTGCCCAAGAAAGAGGGGAAAGCCTCTCACAAGTTAAGTGCATTAAAGTGTTTTTATTTAGGCACCTTTTTATGTTTTCAGTGTTTTAACTAAATGTCCCATATTTCAATAACAGTAAAAGAAGATAGCATCCAGATTCGGTATTAGTTTTAAAGTTGTATGTTGAAAGGATTAAAAATTTCAGTATAAGTTTTCGTATTTTGTTTTCCTGACTTCTATGAGAAATTACTCTTGTCTGAAATCCACCCAAACCAGCATAGTTTGAATTTATCAACGTGCAAAAACAAGTAAAAGAGAGAGAAGGTTGAGATAAAAAATAATGAAAAATAAATTTAACTGAATTTAAAGATTTTTACTTGGCCTTATTTACTGTTTTGATACAACTAGTTGCAAAGTCGTATCTGGATAATGAATTGAAACGATCGAGACTCTGAATCAACACGTGTCTAAAGAAAGCGAATTAATCATGAATATTAATAAAATGAAAAATAGCACAGCTTGATGTGTAATAGATAGCCAAAATAAAAATTTAGAGTTGATTTTTCAGCTCAATTTCATAACGCCCGAGAGAAATTTTGAAACAACCGTTATCTCCAAAAAATATTACTCAATATTTCTTTTTATTTATACTTTTATTGCTTATCCTACAGTATTGTATGCACGCACACACATACACATTAAATTAACCGTATTTCCTCTTTTTATTTCCGCCCAGTAATGAAAGCAAAAGAAAGAGAAAGATGGTACATTGAAACTGCTTAGCCCTGCAATATTTCTCCTTAGCCTAAGAGTTTGTTATAATATATATTACTGTGGCTGCTTTACTTTTACCTGTGCTCTGTCTTGATCCATCATTATTTTATTATTTAGTGTTCAGCATGTTAGAATTGTAGCACTTTAGTACAACAAATGTACCGTATTTATTCGAATCTAACAGCCGCACTATTTTTCCAGTGTTAATGCTACTGAAAATCGGGTGCGGCTTAGAATCGAAGGCAAAACATTTGTTGGAAGGGGGAAATTGAATTTCCACCCTTTTCAAAAGGAAAAGTGTAACCGTTCATTCTAGCCACTTGCATGGATGACCTATTCCATTCAGCAATTTATCTTCAGTATTCTTAGTCTATCCTAAACATCGTTGTCTGCTCGTGTTTAGGAATTTTTTTTGTATATACGCTTTCTTTTAATCATCTGCACAACCGAGATATCAATTATAGCATCCAGATGAATTCACTGTAACGGAAATTGAGAAGGGAGGCAATTTCATATGCAGGAAAAAACGGAAACAGAGAAGAGGCCACTGAAAATTTGATATAGATGAAACAAATATACGTCGATGGCGTAAAGAATTGATATAGTGATTTTCCTTGTAAGGGTCCAGCAGTTTTTAATAATTCGCTTACATTCTTCTATAATGCATTTTTTTAAAAAAATGTTGCACGGAAGACGATATTGTGTGGGAAAATGGCGGCAATAGCACCAATTCCAAAGTTAGCTGTGACCATGGGAGTGACGAATGGTTTTCGAAACATGATACTGACGGTTAGAGTAATTACAAGTTCATATATGTACTCTTATGTCAAAATTAAGGTCACAAACATAAAATCTGTGAAAACTGATGAACTATTCAGTGCGTTGCCACGAAATTTGGCACAGAGATATGTCATAATGTGAGAAAGAATATAGCAACATAACAATATAGAAAAGATTTTAATTTTGAATTAAGATAAAGTTTTTATCAAAAAGTGGGAAATCATGAATTAGAGCTAAGGCATTTAACTCTGTAAAAGTCTGTCTAATATGGAATATGACCATTGTGAACTGTTTTATAAGCCTCACAACGAGCTGCCATATTGTTTATGAGGGTGTTAATAAGTATCTGGGGCAACAAAGCTCTTTTTTTCCAAATGCGGACTTTTATTTCCTGGGGGATTCTGGGAGGATAGTTACTCCAAGAAATGGATTTTCTTAGACCATCCCAAACATATTTAATGGAATTGAGATCTGGAAATATCCAGGGTCAATCCATACGACGAATATCAGTTCCTTGATGAAATTTATCAACTATGTGAGTTCTGTGCGGCCACGAATTATCATCCATACAAATGTAGTTCGGGACCATAGCATCTGGAAAAACCTCAAAAAGGCTTCCATGATCTTATCCCTATAACGCTGTGAGTTGACAGTACCCGCATCGAAAACGTACAGAGGTGTACGATTGCCCAACATTGTGCCACCTCACACAGGGATCCCTTTGCCACCAAATCTGTCGATTTTTGTTATGTAGGAGAAATGAAAGCGGGATTAAATTTCTATCCAGGGGAAGACTCGACTAGATCACTTTGTCTGGTACATTTCGACTCATCAGTGAAAATAACACGCCTCCATTCTCGTGGCGTCCGCGACTGATGTTCCAGCAGGAAAGGACAATATACATCCTTTCCTGCTGGATACTATCAAAGTGACGTAATAGACTGGACGCCACGCGTAAAGGACAGTCTTTGCAAGACGGCTGTAGACTGTTTGTCTGGAAGTTCTTCCAAACACAACAGCAAGGTCACGAGCAAGCTGAGGAGCTGTTGTCTGCTTATGTCGTCGTGCGCTTAATACCCAGTAGCGATTCTGGGCAGATATCAGTGCTCTGTGTCGACCATGGTCGACCTTCCTCGCGACAGTACCATTTGTTTCGAATGGATTCCATAAACTGGAGACCACTTTCAGGCCACTTGTATCCATCGAGTCACCTCCATTGAGACTGGCCTACTTCAAGCCTACCAACAGCTCTCCATCTCAAGAAATCATCTAAACCAGGGGTACTCAACCTTTTTTCTCTCCGGGCCGCATACATATGACAGATATCTCACGCGGGCCGCAATATGAGGATTCAGGGGGAAAACATTATAAGACCAAGGCAATATTGGACACTTAAAATGTAGAAAATTCATCAAAATATTAAAACTCATTTTTGGTTTTTAATACTATATTAATCTTTATCAAACACACATAAAAAGATTTGGTTTTTTGCATTTTTTACCGAGTTATAGGGTAGTTTCGGTTCCCTATTATCCAAGAGATCAAGCTCCTAGTTTACATTCTACTGTCATACAAACAAAACTGTCATCCCGTTTGATAATTTGATTTTTTTTCTTTTTTGACAAAGTATCTCTTATTTTTATTTCAAATATTAATTTTTCGAGTGAATAAGGTGGCAAAGAGGAGTTTTGACTGAATTCCAGACTAAAATTAGTATTATTTATAATTAAAACCCAGTTTTAACCATAAAATAGTCAATACTACAGTTCAGTTCACTACTTCACTGTTATTTGTTATCACTAACCGTTACACTTACAAATAGAAAAAAAAATCTTGCGATTCGTACCCATACGACATCGACAACCAAATTGGTGGATCTGATTGCTTGATTAATGTGATTTCCCGCTAAATTTTTAATAAATTTTTCTTAAATAAGTGAGTTTTTTAGTGCAATGAACTTTGAGCGGGCTACGCAGAAAAGACCGGTGGGCCGCAGGTTGAGTATCGCTGATCTAAACGATTATGATAAGTCATTCTCAATGCAGACTAACTTGTTTGTTTTAATGCAATATTCACAAAGCTGGAGGGAAAATTCCGAAATGCTTGAACGGTCTTAATACAGCAATTCTGCAAAAATTAACGCTAAGCAACATCTTTTCCTAAACTGAAGGTGATATTGTACTACCCATTCTTCAAAATATATAAAATACTAATTATATCAGTTTTTCTCGAGGCATTTTAAAATTATGACGAAAAACATGTTTGTGACCTTAATTTTGGACATGAGTATATTTGGAAGTTTTTAATATTGGTAAAATAAATAAATTAACTTTCTATTATTTCTCAAAGAATTTTTTTAAAAATTTTTGCAGTATTGGATTTTAGACAATTTTTTTTTCTCAAAAAAAAATGTAAAGAATTGGTGGTGCGGCTTAGAATCGATGGCGGCTTAGATTCGGGTAAATACGGTATATATATATATATAAATTTTGGACACG
>BMAV01026147.1:411663-429276 GCA_019973955.1 Trichonephila inaurata madagascariensis | reverse complement strand
ATTTATGTTTTGATAAAAGCATATATTTTAGAGGAATATATTAATCTTTGCCATAAAGCTATTCTGTTTAACCCTTTATCTAGTGCATTATGATTTACTACAGTTTTTTTTTCAGGCAATGTTTTTTTTTTGAATCACTACATTGAAAATTAAGGCATATATATAGGTAAAATACTCAACTTTGGGAAATTTGATTAGTTAGAGCTTATTAATTAATTAAAGATATTCTACTGTAAAATTAATTATACTCACTGTTCACTTAAAATAAACAGTCAAATCATTTTCTTAGGTCTTCATTAACATACAAAAAAAAAAAAAAAAAAAAAAAAGAGGCTTAAATTTTGACACTAATTATTTTTTCGGGACAAAAATGATAATCTTCGGAATTCGCTGAAAACGCCGTCAGCTGAAAAAAGCAATTTCTGCTCTAAAACTATTCGCCTTTTTTGTTAAAATACTCATCATAGAACCCGTGCTGTCATATATCTTAAAAGAGTGGATTTCAAAGAATAATCCTGCTAAGTATCGTCTAAATATTCGTAAAAATGGTTATTTTATGTAGTTATAAAGTGAGAAATACTTATATAAAAACCGTTGGTAGATAAAGGGTTAAAAATACCATGCTTTTTATGACTTGTGAGAGAAGAATTTTTAAATAAAAACAATATATCTTAATATGAAACATATAATTTAAGTTTTTCGTTGTATGCATTTTATCATTGTTTATTCTCGACTTAAAATCAGAAATAACTTTTAAAAGCCTACATACTGCTTCAAAATGTGATTGGCTTGGTTGATTGATTGAATATTAACATCGCACTGTTCAGCTACTCGAGGGCTTTTGGCGACGGACCACGTAATTTTGAATCATGGTCAAGTGACGTGGATGATACCTGAGTTGGCACCCCCTCTCCTAACTACCACACCAACGGGAGGACGTTTCAGCTCTCGACAGATTTAACATGCATCGCTGAACTACACGGCGGGTCTTTAGTGGTACTGGGCTCGAACTCGTGACAAAGGAAGCCACGATCCGATACCTATACCACTCGGCTACCGCGGCCGCATGATTGGCTTGGTAACAAACTATTGAATTAGGTTATAAAAAGATTTATATTTCTAAAAATTAGTTTTAAAAGAAGATTTCTCTTTATTTATCATTTTTCAGAAGCGTGATGTTTGAATTTTTAAACTATTCTCATTATTACATTCATTTTATTTTTAATGGGAATTTTATATAATTCAGTTGAATAAACTTGAACTGTTTTAGATAAACATAGATTTTCATTATTTTTTTTTAAAGTATAGGAACAAAAATATTTAAAGAGATAATGTTAATAATCATCTTTTCCTTAATGTTTATTTTTTTAAAAATTATATTTTTCCTTTGCTGTTTTGCTGTATCAGTCAGATCTAATAATGATAAAATTTAGTTTTTCTGTTAGAGAATGTCTTAAGATTTATATTATAAGAGAAGCATTAGAATTTTTTAAAATAAATTCCTGTGTATGTGTGTAGATCAATTATATATATATATATAATTTCTGTTAAAATTCTTTTAAAGAACCCTTTTTTATAATGTGTGCGTATTTACCCGGTATACACATCTTTCTGTTTTAATTCAGGAGTGCATAATTTGCTTATAACGGTAAAAGATGAAAACTCAGTCCGCATATTATTCATTAAATATATTTATTTACTCTGCCCTTCTTTTTTTCTAAAAAAAAAAGTAATATAAAATTTTTTTTTTCCAAGTCAATTCTTACTCAGATCAAAGAAAATTTTATTTTAGCTACTTTTTATTAAATAGTTACAATTAATATATAAATATGTATATACATATGAGAGACAGAATTACAACATTAAGTGGTAATTAATTTTTATTAATTATCATTAAAGTATCGTATTGTCATCCAAAACAATCGTGAATACAAAATTTCAGTTCAACTGAATGCTTTAAAACGTGAGAAAAAAACCTTTTCAAGTTTTGACACAAGTCACCAAAATTGTAGCTACGTCGCCAACGTGGCTGTATTTGCAATTCTTTAGATAATTAGTTTTAATCAACTAATTTTTATTAATTATAATTAAATTATTGTATTGTCATCCAAAATAATCATGTATATAAAATTTCAGCTCAATTGAGGGCTTTAAAATGTATTTTATTAACGATTGAAAATTCCACCAAGATAAATAAATACATAGAGAGTGTGAGTTAAAGTAGGAATTGAAAAAAGGAAGAGGAATATTTTGCTGTTGTATAAAAATAAAACTATCAGTAGATTTTGTATTAATATACGCGAGGATCTGTTTTTTTTTCTTCTTTTTTTCTTTTTAAGGTATCCGACTACGTTCGGAACCGTGATCTTAAAAGAGCGCCTAAATGGATAATTTTCATGATATTTAGTGTCACTTAGATTAGAATACATGTATAAAATTGTTTTAAGGATATTTTGACAAAAAAGTTATTTAAATACATTATTTCGGCTAAAAATTAACTTAGAATAACCTTTTTTCAAAGTTCTCCTTTCGTGAAAAATGCTTCTATTATAATAATATTTTGCCTGTATATATCTCAGACCTCTGTACAAAGGCTCAACTATGATTTTTGAAACATTCCCATTATTTTCAGAGTTACAACCAGTTGAAATAATTATCGGCGTTTTTTTCTTAAAATTTCTCCCCCTGTTGTGTCGTAAAACACGGATAAACCCACTTGTAAGTTATATATTTCAAAAATTCTAGTTGAGCCTCTGTACAGAGGTCTGAGCTATAATACATTGGCAATATATTATTATAATAGAAGCATTTTTCACAAAAGGAGAACATTTTGAAAAATGGTTATTCTAAGTTAATATTTAGCCGAAATATATTGTACTTAAATAATTTTTGATTGTAATACTATTCTTAAAGCAGTTTTATATACATTTTCTAATCTAAGTGAATCTAAATATCATAAATATTATCCATTTATACGCTTTTGCAAAATCACGGTTCCGAACGTGGTCGGATACCTTAATATTGTATGCGCGGTATTGGAAATTTATCTCGTAAATCTGAATGCTGTTATATCCTTTATTTTAAAATGATTGAAAGATATCCTTTTTAATCTTTTTTATTGGAAATTTTTAGAATATTACTTCTCCGTTGTTTTTTATGTAAATTGTTTTTCATATTTTGTTAATAGTATTTCCTCATTAGTATAGTTAGGTAAAAAATTATCAAAAAATTATGATTTCATTATTTTTGTTGAAAGCATTCACTTTTTTATACCCTAACACACGTTTTGTACTTGAAACACGAGTTTGGCACTTGAGACATTGGTTCATTATTAGTCATATCATTGTCATTCTCCTTAATTTTTAGTCAGTTAAAATTTTATAAGCATTTTTTTTTAGTGGCTCACGCGTAGGAATTTCTTAAGAGGTGGTGGTGATGGTGGGAGGGGGAATCCAAGGTCGAAATTTCATCTCTCCTCGTATCATACCCCAATACTCCGCCTAACATATTCTTTAGATTTTGTTGATTGTCGGAAACAAAAAACAGTAAAAAACAAACGAATAAATAAATAATTAGCGTTAAATAATACAATAAATTATTACTAACGACTAATTAAATTTTACGTAATATACATAAAATTATAATCAATTAGAAAAAAAATCAAGGGTGATGGGGTCCAGACCCGTGGATGCTCCCCCCCTCTTATGTGTGTACCACTGATTCTTTTAATAAAATATTTATTATTTATAAAATTTTATTTTGACTTACATTAATCATTATTATATTAATATAGATTTTTGATAAAATAATACTGTTATTGAATTTTATATCTATGTATATTTTTTAAATTCTTCTATACAGTAACTAATTTTACAAATGATTGGAAACTTGAACCGAAAGTTTTTCTGAAGTACTGATTCATGATAATCTTACCTATATAATATTATCTCCGAATCCGTCGAATTTTGGCGTGGCTGTGGTAACTCAGTAGTAGTGGCTATTGAATCGGACCGGCGTTTTGTTGAGTACTAATGGCCCGTGTAGTGTGGCTGATGCACGTTAAAACTTCGAGGCTTAAAGTCCTCAGTTGGTGGGGCGTGGAAGTTTGGAAAGTGAGGAGCTGGCCCAGGTGTCATCCTCGTTACTTGACCAAGGCTGGGCTCAAGACTACATAATCCGTCACCATCAGCTCTTGTATTGCTTTCACACACTCAAGTGCAATGCTAATATTCAACCAATCAATGACATTTTCCAGCATATTCAACTCAAGTGTATCATGAGTTATTCCAATTCACTGCGACGGATTTGCTTATTAATGCCACTTTCTAAGGCTGTATGAGGGATACAGGTGACGGACCTTGCAATTTTGAACTTTTGTGAAGTAATGACGGCTACTTTTAAGATGGCACTTCACTCTCCAAACTTCCTCATTACTCCTACATGAGGACTTTTGAGTCTTGTCAGATTTAATATGAATCGACCCCTTTACACACGACATGCCTTCGTTTGCAATGGGACTCAAACCCATGACTCGATAGTTCCGGTTCAAAGTTCGCGACTATGATCACTTGACTACTGCGGTTACAAAATATAAAATTCTAATAGCAGTGAGATTCGATTTAATGCGACACGAAATCAGAATTATCAAAAAATGAACATATTTTTACCATTATTTATAGAACACAATACACATTTTTCAGGAAGTTTTTTTCCTTTAAGCATAAGTGATAAAGCTTTCCCGTGTGGTTTGTTTTTTTATAACATTAAAATAGAAACACACTATTCGACTATCTGCATTTATTTTTAGAATTTGGCAATGAGAATTATTGTTTACATATCCGCTGTTCCAGTTCGCCGCTATTTTTTGTTTTTGTTTCGAATTGCTTGTTTTGGGAAAAGCAATGACACGCGCTTGAAGTTCTTGCTCTCTTCTTTTTTTTTATTTTGTTATCTCTATCTAATCTTGGAGATGCATCTTAGAAAATAAGAGTATTTTATCATGTTTGTGAAATGTTTTATGTGAATCTCATGAACTTTGCTCAATCATATTTTTCTCCTCTTTTTGATAGATTCTTTCCAACGTTATTACTGGTGATTTCTATCTTTGACTTTTAGCCTAATATAGTGAATAATAGCATTTATTTTGTTTATTTGTATTCAAAATAAATTGATATAACTTTTTTAAACTGTTATTTTTCTATGTTATAATCATTATTATGCTTTACTTTAGGTTGAATTCTTGTAAAGCCAATGGAGCAAAGAAGCTTTCTCGAGCAACTTCGTAAATTCCGTAATGATGATCTGAAGAAAGTTATTACAAGGGTAACTGCTGCTGATGGACGACAATTTGAAGAAACATTTAAGGATGGAGATTATTCAGTAAGCAGATCAGGTCTCTCTGCAGGATTTGTCATTGACAATAGAGCAGATATTACTGTAGCTTTGATTGTCCAAGGTTTAATTCTTGGTAAGTTAATAATTGTTAATTAAATTTGCATCAATTCTAATTTTTATAATTACATATGCTGAAATAATTTTTGTGTGTTATTAATATAAATCAGTATTTGTTTTAGGTATTTTTTATTTCTTCTTATTTTTTCTCTTCTCATTTTGAGTATTATCTATTTATATTTACATAATATTAAGCTATTGATTATTTAGTCTTTATATTTTGTGTTTATTCAGTCTGAGTTCTGTAAATGTTACTTTAACTAATCATATCAATATTGCAAGTTCTATATAGTTTAAACTTATGATTTAAGTATATAAAACTTGCACTTACACAGTTAATGATCATTCAGTACTTCCAGTTTTGAAAAAATTCTTCATAATTGTAATTATAAACATTGTTTTATGTTATTAAAATTACATAAGTGTTTTCTTTGTTAACCCAATGTTTTAAAAAGTATTTTGAAATAGAATTTATGAAAAGGGAAAATTAGATATATTTATTTGTATCATCTCTTTAAGCATATGTATATGCTTAAGATGATGACAAGATGATCATTTAAAATTAGAAACAATCCAATATGCTTCAAATAAAGCTTACTTATTGTTCTTTTGAAGATGAATTTCAACAGACTTCATTTGCATGATGTTTTGTAACAGGCATTTGAATTTATTTTGTCTTTGGAATAATAGAGCTGTAGTTTTAAAGCTGCATCTCCTACAAATAATTTTGAAAAGATTCAGAAGAGGAACTCTTCTTTTAAAAGAAAAAAAAGGTACTTAGTTCTATCTCAACAATGCCAACTTTCAAGATAACTTGCCGAGTTGTCAACTCTGATTTTGCATGCATCTTACATGCTGAATTGGCTATCATGTACTTTGTTTCATACAATGCCGCCATTACGGCTGCAGTAATATGTAAGTACCAAAATAATTATATACTTGAGAGAGAAGTAAACAAACCTGAAGAGCAAAAAAAACTCAGCAGTTGCTCAAAGTAACCAAGATATTTCAAATTAGATTAATTTTGAAATCAGATTTCGAGGAATAAATTTTTTTTATTAGACCGTTATGAGACAAGGAATATGTATAACTTATATATACTGAGTCAGAAATTATCACCAAGTGTATACATTAAGACTGCCTTTGTATAATGTTAAAGAATAGAACCCAAATTTGAAATATTTTTTCAGATATAAAAGTACTCTTACATTAATATTATATTCTGGCTTTACTGTTCTGTAAGGAACAATGTATTTTATCACAATACTCAATTTTATCTGAATTAATAATTTTTTCTGGTATAATATATGTTTTGCAATTTTTCTTGTATATCAAAATGCTAAATGAGCTATCCCTTTACACGTTAACCCTTTATCTATCGCATTATGATTTACTGCAGTTTTTTTCATGCAATATTATTTTTTGGATCACTACATTGAAAATTAAGGGATATACATAAACATAATACTCAACTTTGGGAAATTTAATCCATTAGAGAGCTAATTAATTAATTAAAGATATTCAACTGTATGATTATTTATATACACTGTTCATTTAAATTAAATAGATCGTTTTCTAAGGTCTTCATTAACATACAAAAAAAAAAAAAATAAGTAACTTAAATTTTGACATTATTTTTTTGGGACAAAAATGATAATGTTCGCAATCCTCTGAAAACGTAATTTCTGTTATTAAACTATTCGCCTTCCCCGCTAAAATACTCATCATAGAACCTGTGCTGTCATATATCTCGGAAGAGTACATTTCAAAGAATATTCCTCCTAAGTATCGTCAGAATATTCATAAAAATGGCTATTCTATGTAATTTTAAAGTGAGTGGTACTTATAAGTACCGTCAGTAGATAAAGTGTTAAATTGGAAAAAATTAAGTATTAATGGAATATTTTGTAATTTTAAAAATTCTATTTTATAAGCACATGTATGAATTACATTGTTACAAATATTTCTGTCTGAAAATACACTTCACATTAGCTCAGATTCTTGTACACTTGACAGAGACAACTTGTACAAAAAATGTTTTTTAATTGTAGTAACAGGAATATATAGGAAATAATCAAACTAATATTAATTATTGATATATATGTTTAATGTTTTAGTTATTTATATATTAATATGAAAGCTTAACACATTTAGAGTCATAATGTTAAAAAATATATTTATCCTTTTTTCTGTGATTAAATTGTATTTTCTTGTACTAATAAATTAAAATTTTTTGGTCATGTTATAATTTTTTGAAAATAAAAATTTGATTCCTTAGTTATGTTCCTCCAAATATTATATATTACTATTTTAATAAGTTTTTAAATAGTTTTATATAAGCTTTTATATACAACTATATTTTAAATGATGTTTCATAACTCAGTATATATTAAATACTTCAGAATAGCTTCCAGAGTTTATTTGTTACTTTTGTTCCATAAATCCTAACACTCAATCCTTCCATATGGCTTTGTTAAAATTAGTGATAAGTATAATTTGTGATATTTTGATATAACTACTGATGATATATTTCATCATGGGTAAGTAATGTACTTACTGATTAATGGGACCATGAAGCCAAACATGGTAAGACATAGAAAGCACATTAAATTTTGTTCTTCAATTGTATTTGTAGTAAATGTATCTTATTGGATATCACGCTGGATAAAACTTGAAAAAGCCATTGCCTAATCCATGGTTCCCAAGTAAAATTTTAAAAAGTTAAATTAACAAACACCCATTTCATAATGGTTGGCTTGTGTGATTTATCTAATGAATTTTTTTTTTTTTTGACCAGAGCTTTGTTTTGTTTCAATGAATTGCTTCTTTTTAATTGATTTTACTTAAAATTTTTTTCCCATTCAATGAAGAAAAATTTGTAATTTGTTAATGAAATATTTGACTCGTGGTTATCTGGAAATGTTAGGGACCCATTGTTATACATATTACTTTTTACTGTTCTGGAGTATTTATACCATTTATTTTAAGAATTTAGAATCATTCATAGTAAAATTTTATGTATATGTAATATTGTTTATTAGAAGCAATATGCACATGTATTATAAATGATTTAATCTTTCATTAAAGCAACTGAACATACCTATTATTATATTATATATTAAATTAGGTAATATAATTTTTGATGTTTCTTTTATATATGTAATGTGATAAATTTTCTAAAAAAATTCATTAATTTTGGAAGCTGTCTGTTTTTTTTTTTTTTTAAATCTAACCTGAAAAATAAAATAAGTCACAAATATTTTTCTATTTGTGGATCTGAACCACAATTAGTTTTCATTTAAAGAGCTATGTTTTAAGTTTGATATAGAATATTAATGTAAATACAGCATTTAGATAAGAAAATAATCTACTATTGGTGTTGTTTAATCCATTATAAATGCTTCTTATTTTAAAATGTAAATTTATTTTGCTTTGTAAAATTTACCTATATTTATTTCAATACACATCTAGTATTTGTTTCTAATTAAGTTTGTATGATGAATGTCTCAGACAATCTTATACTAAAATTACCATTCATGTAATTAAAATGAGTTATTGTTGTTCCAGTGTGAACTGAAATGAAATAATATGAAGTTCTAATTAATATAAAAGAGCTGCATTAACTCTTATTCTCTTGAATCTAATTTAAACACATTGAAAATAAATATCAGTAACAAGTTCTACTGGAATCATTTGAAGCTAATTGCGTTGTTTTTGGATAGTCAAAATTAATTTTAATGGGGATTAAATTTAGAAAAATATTTAAGGTATATATAAAAAATCTTTATATTGTGTACATAAAATACTCCATATAATTTTCCAACATTATTTTACAATTTGATTGAAAATGTTAGACGCTTTATATACTGAGGATTATTTACATTTTGAAGAAATATGTACTAAATTTCAACTTTCAAAGGGAAATTTTTGCAAAATTCATTCAAGTACTTCTAATTTATAAAAATAATAATACTAATATTTCATTAGTTTGTAAATAAATTAAAAATCATTAGATAAATTAATTTTTATATTATCAAACTTTACTCTTATTGAGGTAAAACAATTAGAGGATTAAATAGGAGTTATAGGATAAACCAATTTTTTTAAAATCTGAATGCCTTAGTCCTTTTTCTTTTAAATTTGAGAATGTGAATGATTCTTGCCATTATACCACTGTATAGGAATCACAGTTTCTGAAATTATTTTATTGATCATAAATATGTAATGCTTTATAAAATTAGATGTATTGGAAAAATAAATAAATTTATTGTTGTTAATTATGTGAGCTGTAAATGTACAAATCTGCAGTAAATAAAATACATTTATTTGAATAATTTTAGTATTTTTGTGTTGTCAAAAATTGCTGTTGTAATTTTATTTAATGTTGCAATTTTTGTTACAATAACTTTATTTTAATTATTTTTCAAAGTATTTTTTTAAATTTTAAATTCAAAAAATTACATTATATAAAGGTGTTTATTAATATATATTTAATTTTTAACACAACAAAGAATGACTAAAAACAACTGATATGTTTTGATATATTGAATTATTGCCCTGAAGATGTTCAATATTTTAAGAAACAATTATTAATAACCATTTTGTTATAATTTTTTTTACTTGAATGTTAATTTACACTTACATTGAATTTATATTTTGTTGTTTTTACTACGTAGTAGAAACTATGTTCCCATAATGGCTGTGTTTGTTAATTGTCTACTATAGAGTTCAATCTACTATAGACCAAGTCCATCCTTTTTCTATACTTTTGTTCAATTGTATTTTCATATATATAAGGGATAAACATAACAGGATATGTAACAGGGAAAAATTTTTTTTGCTTAGTACTTCTTTACTGAGATTCTAAGTAGATTTTTATACTGAATATAACTATATTCATTGAGATATGCTAGAGACATAATTTTGAATGCATAAACTTTTTGATCTTCTAAAAAAAAGCTATGAATTTTCTTAAAAATAGTGTAAAAATCTGGATATCTTTCAACAAAAAATTTAATATGTCACCAGGATGTACAAACCACTGAGATATACATATGCATTAATTTTGGAAATATCGAATTATGTATTAAATATTATATTAATTTATTTATTTTAATTTTTGAAAGGTTCACAGGATGTTGCAGCAGAACTGAAAATTTTGGAAGATTTTAATGTGACTCATATTTTGAATGTTGGATACAAAATTCCTAATTATTTTGAATCAAAATTTATTTACAAAAATGTTGAAATATTGGATGATCCAAGTAGCAACATAAGAACATTTTTTGAGGGTTGTTTTGACTTTATTGATGATGGTCGCCTAGAGGGATGTGTTTTAGTACATTGCAACGCAGGACTTTCCAGAGCCCCAACTATTGTCATAGCCTATCTGATAAAAAAGTACAACATGACTCTAAAAGAAGCATTTGAGCGTGTGAAGAGTGTCAGATCAGGCATAAGGCCTAATGATGGTTTTATGAAAGTTCTGGAAGAATTTGAAAAAGAAATCTTTGATTCACCAGTAAATCAGGGATGAATGCTTTTTAAATACATTTTTAACATATTTTTAAGTAGTGGAATTGTGTATTTTTCCTTAATTTTTATAGAGATAAAAATATGGAAAATTTTTATTGTTACATGTTTATTTCTTTTGAAACATGTTTTTTTTTTTATTCTATACAATATACATTTTGTGCTTTATATAAAACAAAATATATGTTTGATTATGTATAAAACTTTGTAAATTCTTCATTTTCTATTCTCAACATTATTCTCTTCTGAATATGCATGGTTATAAAAATTGTTTGGGTTGTTTTAGAATTTTATATAATTTCCCCAAACATTTACAATTCTGAGTGAAGTATGTAGTTTGTCAAGGTATATATGTATGTGTTCAAGAATTGATTTCTATAAATATTGTTGATTATAGAATATTTTATTTAGATGTATTAAGTAAAAAGATATAGTGTGTAAGTAATTTTTCAAATGTATTTTGGACTTAAGCTGTTCTAGAACAATGTCCTTTTTTTGATTATTCTGAAGTTAAGTCTTGTGTTAATATGTAATTTTGTTTTTTTCTTACATAAATATACTGTCTTATTTTGATTTTTTTGTCCTGTGCATTTTATCAGTACTTTAATATATTAATTTATAAAAAAAAATTATGTGTAATGCTGAGATTAACTGCTGAGTCTATT
Organism: Trichonephila inaurata madagascariensis; assembly: GCA_019973955.1. Classification (NCBI taxonomy): domain Eukaryota; kingdom Metazoa; phylum Arthropoda; class Arachnida; order Araneae; family Nephilidae; genus Trichonephila; species Trichonephila inaurata. The sequence continues at coordinate 417,628 of BMAV01026147.1, read as the reverse complement.
AACTTTCTGTAACTCTTGGAATAACCAGCTCATATTGAATTGCATGCTTCTGTAACATAGGAGTTACTCAGGGAAAAATCAAGGATTGAATTTGCTTAGTATTTTATTTTCTTCTATGCAAGATGAAGCCTTTTTATATGTAATTATATTTATTTTTATCTTCTGAAAAATTTTACTCATAAACTTTTTAGAATTCAGTATTAAAATATTTAAAAAATTTTTTATATTACCACATTTATTCTAATTTAAGCTACTAGTGATTCTAAGCTGCCCCCATTTTCGACATGTTCTTATGAAGAAATAAAAATCATTAAAACGATGCATCAATATCTGATATTTACAAAGTTAAAAATAATTTAAAAGGAAAACTAATGAGAAAGTGAATAATTAATTTATTTTACCAGTATTAAAAACTTTTAACTACTACATGAACCTGTAATTGCTTTAATCATCAATATCATGTTCAATTTTCCACATTCAAACAATTTTTTTTGTTTTCAATTTCTAAGTGGATCTTAATTTTCAATAGCTTTAACATTGGGGAAAAGGTGGGACTTAGATTCAAATAAATATGGTATATTAACATATTTTATTATATTTCATATATGAAGTATTGGTTGGTTATATCATTCTTTCCTGCCAAAAAATATTTTTATTTGTAGATGTTATTATGTTAAATATCAGAAACTTAAAAGTGTGGCATTTTTTTCTTCGTGAAATGTGGTTTTCTTTCACAAATATTTTAAATGTGAGATTTTTAAATGTATGGTTATAGAATATCTTTTTAAAAGCATCTCATCACTTAGAAAAATTTAAATGAATAAATTACCAATAAATTAAATACTGTATGTTGTAGTTTATACTTGTATGAAATGTTGAACTACATTTTAAAAAATGTTTGACACTAGTGCCTTACATGTGTACAAAGTTCTCATAAATTTCCCCAAAGTTTGACACTAGTGCTTTAGACATGTACAAATTTCCCATAGTGAGGGAGAAATCATATGAAAGAAAAACAGTGAACTAATAAAATTCAAATTTTCTGAGGGAAATTTTTTTTTAAAAGTTGTTGTATGTAAATATATTCACAGCAATAATTTTTAGAGTTAAGAACTTTTGAAATTTGTAGTTTTTTAACCATTAATTTTAAAAGATTTAGTCACTTATTGTATATATTCTGCGTAAATATTGTATGCTTCTGCAATACTATCATTTTTCAGAGTGAAATAAACATTTTGTGAAGATTTTTAAAACTCTTTGATTAGTTTAGTTTTAATTTTAGTTAATATATTCTTATTTAAAATCTTAATTCTTATCTAAATAAATTATTTTGTGACTTTGTTTCATAAATAACATAAGTTTTTTGTGCAGAAATCAAAAGCATTTCATTATTATTTTCATTTCAAATAGATTTTATTGTAGATATAGATGCAATTTATTGAAATTCTTGCAAATGCTTGTACAGTATCTTATTGGAAATTGAATTATTCATTCCTAATCAATATTTAAATTTATTCTAAAAAAAACTTATAACTTAAATTACATCCATGTTTATTTGTTTGTAACATACTTTATAATTGTCATCTTGACATTCAACATTTAGGAGATGATATAAATTAAAATTATATTTAAATTCTTAAAATACTGTACATGCTAATTCATAATAAACTATCTGAACAACAAAGTATGTTCTGTCGATTTCCACAGAAATTTAAATCAATATTATTTTTACAACTGTGTTTATCAAAAAGTGATAACAAAATTGTTTCTGCATGTAAAATTTGTAGCAGTTAATAGTGCTTATTTATAATTTAAATTTTAGAAAATTATGTTTCAGTTTTTATGTATATCTTCAAATTTTAAATATGTTTATTTTGAAAATTTTACAAATCTCAAGTGTTTGATGTGTAGAAATAAAAATGAGTTTTTTTAAATGTGAATGTTTACAGTTCTTTTTCTCTCTCTCTTTTAAAAATGTTGAAAGTTTCTAATTTTAAAAATTTATTATTCTTGCAATAAAGTTTTTTTTATTTATTCAAAAGAGATAGTATAATAAGAATTTTGTACTATTTATTTAAATTTTTTGTTTTCATTTAATGTTTTGGAACTTTTGCAGTGAATTTCGTAATTTTAAGTAAAGGTAACACATGAGCATACCTCTGAAGATAAGTTCCAAATTGCATCACATGAGAAATAATGTTCATGCAGAATGCCCCCATTTTTCTACTCAAACTTTCTTTGATGGAATTGAGAATAAAAATTGTGGTTTGACTTAAATTACACTTACTATTAAACTCCTGACAGTAATCCCCATGATTCTGCATAACCATGGTTTTGCATGCTGCTTTGAAATGTTACTTTAATAAAGAATCAAATCCTGTGATTCTGCAATTTTATTATTCAAAATAGACAATAGATATCCTTAAATTTTTTAAAGTATTGAGTTATATTTGTATGTTGTATAATGTTTAAATTTTAGTAATGATAATCATTAATGTATTTTTTTTATTTTCATTTAATCATGCAATCTATGATATTTAAAGAAATCAAATTGCTTAGGTTAGTATAATAAATATAAAGGTGCATTGTGCTAGATAACTGAAGTTAGAAATTTATTTCTTTTTAAATGGAGGTTTTTCTTCTGTTGTTTACTTATCTTTATTACTGTATTACTTTGTATATTACATGTCTCCTTTCCTACGTTAAGTAATAATTTTTTTAAAAAAATCCAATGTTCTAATTTTTTTCGGAAAACTGATAAATGAAGAAAATATTTTCAGTTTTTTCTCTGTAAATAGTGAATAAATATGATTGATTATGCTTTATTAAAAATAATTAATAATTTCAATAATGAGCAATTTTAAATTGTAAAAAATAAAAGTAATGTACAGCAAATTTTTAATATTTCATAATCATAATATTACATAAACAGAGAAATACTAAAAATAGTCTGTATACATCTCATTGAACAAAAAAATGTTATTAACCTCTTGTTTATAAAATAAGTATCTGTGTGCAGATTACATTTAATTAAATTTACTGATATGCATGTATTTAATTATTTAAAGGAGATATTTCAGATATGTATAGATGCTTTTAATGCGATATTTTGCTTACATTTTTAAAGCTTAAAATTATAATTGCATTTTTTTTTTTTAAATGCTATAAAGTGATAATGTAAAATTTGTTTCAAAATTCATTGATGTTTAATGATATTTTTTCTACCGATTATGTGATCATTAAACCTGTAAAATGATCTTAGTTTTCTTTCTTTTTATAAATTATTAATCTTCCTGCTTTCTCTCTCTCTCTTTTTTTGTAAGCATTTGTTTTAATGTTTTATCTCTTACTGGAAATCTCTTACAAAATTCCTTCAATAGATGGCAGCATGGTATAAATAATTTTTCGGCTCATTCTACAAACTCATCTTGGTGTTAATTCTACTCCAATTTAGACATTTCTGTGAAGACATATTTTTTGAAATTATTTAATTTCAAACTCATGTTTTGAAGAAAAAATAATAAATCTTTAATGAAAATTATTTTTTTTAATGACGTGGAGGAATTTTTTTGCTCTCCTTTAATTTTTAAAGTTGAAAGTTAAGTAAATTGATCAAAAAGCATATTTGCTATTTTGTTATTATACACTCATGGACAAAAAAATTAGCACACGAAGAAGGAATCGTCAAAATGAAACGAAATTTTACTTACGTAATGACTACTTTGATACAATGTAGTGGGTGCCGTGATACCAAATGTCCTTCAGCCAGGCGCCTTCGTATGGTTCGAGAAGACACAGGGGCCCCTAGTGAAGGTGCTACCTGCGCCTGGATGGCGGCCGATGAAGCAGTTGGCTGTACGCGTGCATTTCTTACGATGTGGCGGTCTTCTCGACGACTGGTCTGTCGAGGGCGTCCCAAGCCTGGTCTTCGTGTAAATGACATCTCTCGGATCCACTGGTCCCAACACCTCCTCACAACACAATCAAAACGGCCTAATTGACGAGCTACTCGCCTCGCAGACCAACCCCCTCCCCCTCTCAAACTGCGACAGCTGCTCATATTGTCTTCGAAAACGGCGTAATGGCAGCTCTTCCTTTGTAAACGATTCAGCACACTCAAACGTTGTATAGGCGTTTTCCTTTGGGCATCTGCATCTCTAATCATTTGCATATCTCCCCGACATGTACCTTCATGCCAAGTTTCGTTACTATACCGAATTATTTCTTGGTGCGCTAATTTTTTTTTTTTTTTTTTTTTTTGTCCATCAGTGTACATAATGCGCTGAAAGAATTACCGAAATTCGACACAGCAGAAGTATTGAAAAATCAATTAGGTCTAACATATCCACACTTTTGAATCATCTGAAAACTTTTCTCATGTTTTTGTTTTGACTATTTATTCGATCTTAAAATTTGTTGTAATTCGCTATTTTAGATCACTTGTTTGGAGTGAAATATAATTTATAACTGTAGAAAGTTTTGTATTAAAACAAATTATTTCCATTAATTTGTTTGTTGTAAATGTTTTTCTGCATCTTTTAGTGTGAAATCGTGTTTTAGAATGCTGTATTGTATAAGAGTATTTCCCTGCTCTCAAACTATCTTATAAAAGTATTGTGTTACGCTGAGTTAGCAATTAAAAGTGACTTTTTAGTTCCTTTATAATAAGTTAAATTATATAAATTAAGAGTATAATGCACTTGAAGAAAATTACAAAGTAGGCCAGTGTTCCCCGACCTTTTTATCGTCGCGTTCCGGGCAACGTTTTATAATTTTACAGTGGCCCGCTGAGGGGGACATTGATTGTTTAGATTTTAGATTGTTTTGCTTTAATTTTAATAGAATTGTATTTAAACATGCTTTATTTCAGAATAAAATACAGTTACACCAAAAAATGAATATAAAGCGATTTCCTTAAAAAGTCGCACAAATCCCAGAGAAATATGACACTGTAAATAAAATGGAAATAATTTAATGTTCCTTGTGCAACCCGGTATTTGATCCACGGTGCGGTACCTAGTCCCGGCCTAGAGACCACTGAGTTAGACGGCTCTTATGTGTCAAAAAAGGATACGCGAAACATTTGCAAAATTCTGTGAAATGAAAAATATGACATTGCCTTTCACAATAAAAGAAATCTTCTATTTGGAGTGAATTAACATTTTTTTTTTATACTTTTATGAAAATTCCGCAAATATCAGTGACAAAGATAAATGTTAGTTTGCAATACTGGAAATGGAAAGACAGATTACAGCAGTCCCCTTGAAGGTAAAAAAAAAAGCAAATTAATGAATCTTTCCTTTTTAAATTTGCCATGTTTAGTGTTAAAAACCGTGATTGATGAGATTCGCGATATAAGGTCATTGAAAAAGGCAAGTGTTTCACTAGAAGCTATAAGAATAGTAAACGTGGAACATATTAAGAAAGGAAATTCTTATTTTTCGAAATAGATAAAGTGATTCCCAGCAGAAAAAAGAGTAATCTGAATAAAAAGGACATTTTATTAGTGAAAAAATAATTTCTTATAAAAGGGATCAATTGAATTTGTAAACTGAATTCAGCTAACACTATCAACATTAAAAGAGAACGGATAAAAATTTTCATGATTTATTTATCTTTCTAAACAAGTTGTGCCAATTTTTCTACCCTCTTTAAAACTTAAATATAAATTCCATTATAATATTCTAACTAAAGGAACGTAAAAAAAAAAAAAATAGTTGCTTTTTAATTTGAATAATCAAGTAAATAAAAAAAACAAAAACAAGATGTATATTTTTGTTCTGAGTTAGCGGTATATATTCTGTAAAATTATGTTCTGAAATTTGACGAACTAGAAGTTAACTAACCCTTTCATTCTTATTTTCTTCCTGAAAATAATTATCAGATTTAAAAAAAAAAAACATCTAATCTTTTTTCTTTTGTTTTAAATTTACTGATAAATAATAAACGTTCTCTGTTTTTTTTT
>BMAV01026147.1:351762-379754 GCA_019973955.1 Trichonephila inaurata madagascariensis | reverse complement strand
ACGGCCGGTGGATCTTTAGTGGTATTAGACTCGAACTGATGACACGCCATCATGAGATCACTAGGGTATTGTATCAGAAAACCTGACCAAATTTCATAGTTACTAAATCTGTCTCCATTACATCTTTTAATGGAGACGTTCTGGTTTAAAGTGAGTTGAAAATCAGATAGGGTGAACAAATCAAATAATGTTTTCTACTTCATTTGAGTCATCGTACAAAAACTGTAACATAAAAAATAATATTCAAAAATAAGATCAAATCAAACGATGGAATTATTTTCAAGAAATTTTAATTTATTTCCATGTATATGATGTGTGTGTATTTCTTCCTCGAATCCCATTAAAACATTCAAGAACAGGATAAAAATCAAAGATTTCGAAGGAACTTTAATACATTTTAAACGTAATAAATCACACAAAACGTTTCAAATAATAATAATACATCAATAAAAACATAAAACCCGATTTAAGAAAGTGCAAAGGAAACTATTTTTACAGCATTTTAATTCTTTCCTTTTACACAAAATGGGAAGAAAAATTAATGGATAATCAAAAAGATAAAAATAGGGAATAAATAGTGTTGTTTGAAAATCAAAATAAACTCATGATTCCATAATTTGTTTTTCCTCTCTTGTTAACATTTTAGCTCAAAACGTTTCAAGGCCTGCGGGGATTGTTTTATTTCAAAGGCAAGGAAGCGATTACTTCTGTTGTAGAACTGAGATGAAATGGCGTGAAACCGTATGATCGTCTCCAAAGAATGGCTATTTTTCTCTATAGTTCCCTTTTTGGATTTTATTTTTATTAAATCGCTTCCTGTATTTTTAGTATGTGTTTCGTGTGAGAATATAAATTTTGATTTTACTTTGATACTTACGCTTCTGTACAGCAAGTATAATTATTTTTAAAAAAGGCTAAATGACCAGTCTAAATTTATTCGCGACATTGATATTTTTAACATAAAGAAATCTTTTTATAATTAATAATTTTATGGTGCAGAATTATTTCCAAAAAGGTTAAAGATTTTTTTTTGATTATAAATTTCATTTAAATTTATATTATTAGACATCTTTCCTTTCTCTTTGACAGAGAGAGAGAGAAAAAAAAGAAAAAAGAGACAAAAAGAGAGAAAGATAGATAGATAGATAGAAATAGAGAGAAAGTGAGAGAGAGAAATACAGATGGAGAAATGTAGAGAAATATATGTAGAAAAAGAGAGAGAAAAAGAGAGAAATATGTGTGGAGAGAGAAAAAAAGGAAATAGAGAGAGAGAGAGAGAGATTTGTAGAAATAGAGGAAAAGAGAGAAATAGAGAGAGAAATTTGTAGAGATTGAGAAAAAGAGAGAAATAGAGAGAGAGAGAGATAGAGAGAAATTTGTAGAGATTGAGAAAAAGAGAGAAATAGAGAGAGACAAAGAGAGAGAAAGAGAATACTAAGATGACAGGTTGAAGTCGGATATTTGGTCTTATATTTGGCCTGCAATAACTTTATTAATTATGATTTAATTTTAATGTTTGAGTTACGCAGTGCATGGTTGAGATATTTTAAGAAATGTGAATAAAATATGTAAATCACATAATTCAGAATTATCCATTTGTCATTATCCACTTACTGTTTTTAATTTTTGTATTATTATCCTAATCTTAATCCGAATAATATTATAAATATGAATGTGAGTTTGTTTGTTAGTTACACTTTCACGCCTAAACCACTAAACCGATTTTAAAATTTCTTAAAATTCTTTATCTATAATTATAACGTTTCTATGAACTTGGTTATAAGTCTTTTATAAGATTATTTTTATTTATCCGTACAACTTTGCTCTTTTTGTTCATCCTTTGACATTGAAATGGTCATCACACTCTCACCTATAGAAATACAGTTCTATGACCTGCTGAAACAAAATAAAGCTAATGTGATAAAGATAACTCTAATTTCTTGATACAAAAAGCATTTTTCATTAAAAAAATCAGTAAGCTTTTACAATAAGCTGAAATTGTTAAACTGTTCTTTGGCATATTAGTATAATAAAAGGCAATTCCTTATAAACTTGCTTTTTCAAAACATTTCGTGACAACTATTTGAATGGATGTTTATTAACAGCGCATTTCGTAGCTAAATTAGCACTATTGGTGACACAAACTTCCTAGTTTTGAATCTGGGAATCCATCAACTTCCACACCACGCTAATGAGAGCCTCAACAGACTTAACGTGCATCAAACTTCCTGTACGGCTAGTCTTCAGTGGCACCAGGACTCGGACTCATGACAGGATAGAAACAACACTGGCCACGAGTTCGCGACCATGATTACGGTCATGACAGCTTCATGAATCTAATGTGATTTATTTTTTTCAAAACAAGTTTTGGATAAAAACATACATAAGAAAGTAAGAACTATGATAGAAAATGGTTTACAAACAACTTTGTTTAAAAAGGTAAGATATCAAATGTTCAACAAATAAAATAAATAGCAAATAATTTTAAAAATAAAATAATATTAAATAAAACTACTATTGATAAGTAAAAAAAAAATAAAATACAAAATGAAATTTTAAAAATAAAATAATATTAAATAAAACTACTATTGATAAATAAATAAAAATAAATACAAAATGAAATTTTAAAAATAAAATAATATGAAATAAAACTACTATTGATAAATAAATAAAAATAAATACAAAATGAAATTTTAAAAATAAAATAATATGAAATAAAACTACTATTGATAAATAAATAAAAATAAATACAAAATGAAATTTTAAAAATAAAATAATATTAAATAAAACTACTATTGATAAATAAATAAAAATAAAATACAAAATGAAATTTTAAAAATAAAATACTATTAAATAAAGCTACTATTGATAAATAAATAAAAATAAAATACAAAATGAAATTTTAAAAATAAAATAATATTAAATAAAATTACTATTGATAAATAAATAAAAATAAAATACAAAATGAAATTAAAAAAAAAATCAAATCTATCTAAAGAAAGGATAAAAAATATCCAGTTAATAGAACTGAAAATCAAGACCCCATCTAAATCAAAATGCATAAACATTGCTAAGACCACAAAATAAATACAAGACTTGGTGATATATAATCTTCAGCATGGAGTAGCTTTTGAAAGAAGCAGTTAATCAAAATATTAATTGAAATTAATATTAATATTAAGGAAAGTAAAGATGAATCTACTTCTACAAATTTTATTATGATAAACAGATACCACAAATGATCCACTTGTAGAAGGGCTGATGAACGTAAAATGCGTCGAAGTTCAAAATTTTCACGTTATGGTGATGTGGAAGTTTCGAGTGGTTCTAGTTTATGCTTCCTCTTCGTCATTTGGCAAAGGTTCGAAACTATGAGGTCTTTTGCCATTAGCTCTTTTGTTACTCCATAGGGCGACGTCGATAAAAATTAACCAAAGATAGTTAGATACACCGGATCAATTTAAAAAAAATCTATTTCAGTAACGAAGAATGTTAAAAAAATATCTGTGTATCAAGAAACTTCATTTGAAAAGAAAATTTATTTGGTTGAGAAAGAAATGCAATCAAAACAAATCAAACATTTGAAGTATTTCAGCTAATATTCCAGAATCGCCAAACCGCACAGGAAAAATAATCCTTAAAAAAATCTTACGATCTTTGATCATATTTATCTAAAATAGAGCTGTTGATACTTTTCCACAAAAAAGCCGTTACGAAACTTATACACAGGTAAAATCAAATTTTTTCCACCCTCATCCAAGGTTATTATATTCAGAAGATCACTTTAAGCGAAATCATTTTACCGCCATCAACAACAAGGCCAAGAAAATATTTTAAATCTACGCGGAACAAACAATCTCATTACCAGTTTTATTGTTGTAGGGAATACTTTATTCCAGGAATAAAGAAAGAATCTTTAGGGGTAAAAAAAGCCATGCTCTTATAAAAGGGAGCTTTCAGACACCCTAATATAACATGCCTCGAGGGCTGCTGCTTCTTACCGAATGTACATTAGGAGAGTATGAGATGGTGGCGAATGTTATGATGGATAGAATAACCACTCCATCATCCCTTGGTATGGAACATTGGTGGGGGAAGTTTGTAAATATTGGACAGTTAACCTTTCATACGCAAAAGGCTCCTGGGATATGTGTGAGAGGTTTTTTGTGTGTTATTGAAAGTTGCCAATGGTTCGCATGGAATTATGTAGTTTCTACCTGAAAATAATTTAACTTCGTTTTATTTTATGAAAGAAGAGGACAAATTCATATCGAATCCTACATCACCTCATTATATATATATATATATATTTTTAAAAAAATTGGTATTGAATTTATAAATAATTTATTGGCAAAACAAGATTTTGTTCTGACCTCTCAATATCTTATTATTGTTTTTTTTAAGTAGCTGTCACTTTTTTATTTAATCATAAAACAAATAAATATCACTTTCAAAAATTGTTTCCTTACCCCATTTATTTGTCGCTTAGGATAATCAGTTGAAGTATGAGTAATAAGTATAAGAGTGCTGCTACAGGTTGTATGTTAGATTCCAATGCTAAAACTGGGAATCAATGGCTATTAAAAAATATTTTGCTGGAAACCTTTAAACATTAAGAGATAATTGAATGAAGGAGCTTTATATACAAGGTGTGACACACACACACAAACGAGACTAAATTTATAGCGAAAAAAATGGGGGGGGTTTGGGGAAACAACCTTTGATGACGTTACACCCCTCACCCAAGTGGCCAGTTTCCCCTTAACCGATCCGCCTTTTGGAAATACGCGTCATTGGTGAACACGTACAACTGGGGAAAAAATGTCGAATCAAATCAATTTTTTTGTAAACGAAATCCCACGAAAACTTTTTAAATTATTCCCCGAGACTTATGGAGATTAAACTTTGTTTGCACTTTTTTGAATGACATAAGTGGTTTTCGGGGAAAAACAGTGTGGAAGATGTTGAATGCGGGGCGTGGTAAGGCACAAGACCAATTTTCCCAAAATTCGTGATATGACGGGTTCACCTCCAAACACAAAAACATTTCTTTTATGGGGCATCCCCTTTTTTCTCTTGATTTGGCTTTTCATGCGACTTTTTTTTTTTCCTACAATTTCTTGCTTAAAAAGGGATCCGACTACCGGAAACCCTTTATTTTCAAAAGCATAAATGGATATTTTTATGATATTTAGGTTTTTTTGGGTTGAAAATGTATATAAATTTTTTTAAAGGGTAATATTACAATAAAAAAAATTTTTTGTACAATATTTTATAAAAAAAGAAATGAATGACCCATTTCAAAATATTCTCCGAAAAAAACTTCTATCAAAAAATATTTTGCCTGTATATGTCAACCTCTGCAGAGGCTCAACTAAGTTTTGAAATATAAGTTAAAGTGGGTTTTTTATGACGACAACAGGGGGGATAAATTTTAAAAAAAAAAACCCCATAATTTTTCAATGGGTTTAACTCTGAAAAAAATGGAATTTTAAAACTCATGTTGATCTGTTAGAGGTCTGAATATACGGAAAAAAAAAATAGAACATTTTTCAAAAAAGCATTTTGGGCAAAAGGGTTATTCAAGTTAATTTTTCCAAAAAATTTATTTAAAAAATTTGTTTTTTATAATGTCCAAAACAATTTTTAATCTAAAGTGACCAAAAAATCTAATAACATTTATGCTTTTAATCTGGGTTTCCCCGGGCGTCCAAAAAATTCTTTCGAAGCACACGATGATGCTTAACACGTTCACTGCAGCCTTAGTGAAAAAGAGACGCATAAATTAATTTTACCACTCACGCCGACTGAAGGTGAGAATAAATGTTGATCATCAGCCCTTCCCGTGTTTGCACGGGAATGGCTATTGAGACAGGATCCCACATCCCACGCTTGCCCGGGATTGGGTTCTTGTGTTGATGTCATGCCCGTGATGGCGAAACAAAAAAATTTAAAAGTACATCCCCGCTGGGGGGAATCACCCGGTTCACGTATATTCTCTGCATGCTGCATTAAATGCGTCCACGCTGCACTTTCTAGTTGCAATCTGTCATAGTAACCTGTCATATTTTAAAAGAGAGGCACAATATCGAAAACAGCTGTTAAGAAGAGAAAACATGCAATTTTATTATTACAAAGCTACTCAACTGGGTGCACCGCAGTACCTTAAATAAGTTAGAAGTACAGTGGAAAAAAATCCACCTACCACAACTGTAGATGATCTCTTATTAGAAACACTTACTTTGTTTTTCTAATAAAGGAATGAAGGGATTCTTTTTTACTTATAGTCAAAAATTAAAATGAAAATTTTTGGTACCTGGAAAGAAAACTTTATTCAAAGGGAAATTTTTTATTTTTTTTGACGGGCCGCTGTGGCCCCCGTGCTATATTTTACCCCAGCCAAAAAGGGGGCCAAAAAATTAATATATTCCCCTTTTGGGGAAAAAATGTTCACTTCCTTTCTAAATTTTAAAACAATACCCAAAAAATTTTTTTCTTACAGACTGAGGAACAATTTGAAAAAGTAAGATTTAATGATGATTCAACAAAATATTAAAATAGTTTAGCCTTAAGGTATGTCATGGTGAAATTCTGAATAACTTTGCCTTATTTTCACTCGGAGTCCATACAAATTATAATAATACATCAATCGACATGAGTTTAATTTTTATCTAAGCTTTATTTTAATTAAAAAAAGCATTATATATAAGTTATATTTCTCTTCCTTATGAAATATTTCTGGGAATTAAGTTCATTAGGGATGAAAGCAGTTATGAACTATGATACAGTTTTTTTACTTTATGCATTAAACGGTCACTGTATAAACGGAAAACTACCGTAAAAAGATATAAGGGTCATCTCTACAGATATTTGTGCTTTCCTCACATATTGAATAATAATTGGTATATATTAAAACTTAAATAAATCCCATTATAAATCAAGGCTAGAGTCATTCCACTCGGTTAATCTATTATTAATAAGCCTACTTAATCAGAGCTACGGGTAATTATTGAGAACCTTATTAGAAAAGTCTTTTACTTTCAGCATACTGGTGGGTACTAATTTCAGATTTCGGAAAACTCACACAGAGGTAATGAGGGAGTTTACTTTCCTGATGGATCTATTTCTGTATAATTGAGTGGGCTTTAATATTTCATAAGAGGTATGAGGAATCTCCATAATCAATGCAATGGAATTTGGATGCGGTCAATTTAGTGGTGTTGCTATGCTTGAATAATAAAAGAAGATACACCAGCAATTTGAAATGAGAATCATTCGAAAGAAAATATATATTTTGGATAATTAAATTGGTAAATTAGATAATACACTCACGTAAGCAAAAACTAAAAACAGAGAAAGTAAAATTCAGGAATTTTAATGGGGAAAAGTTCTAACGTTAGTGAGATATTTGAATTTTTTCACAGTTATCCGAAATAAGGAAGTGTCAGTATTAATTTGTGCTTCATTATCATGAAAAGTACTATATTTTATTTCTGATTTATTATGAGGAATTTTCGAAAACTCAGTACCGTTTTGGAAAAACTCGCATAAATAAACATTTTTCGAAAAAAAAAAATTGTTTTACATGAAAGAGCATATCGGAAACTATTTTTCTGCATATAACCTCTGACAATTGAGTTTGGTGAATGAAACGGCCTATCTGGCAACACTTGCGAAACAAAACTTTGTACATGCGTAGCGGCATGTGTTGACCATCTGCCCCCAATGTTGTGCATTTGAGCGTCGTTTGTGTTCAGTATAAGACTTGTTTTACAAAGTGCTTGTTTAGTGTGATGGTTCTTAACTGAAAGCAGGAAAATGAACGGACAAATGATCAGTTTAAGTTTTGTTTCAAGCTTGGCAAGACACAGAAAGAAACTTATGCAATGCTGGTTCGTGTTAATGAAAATCAAACACTATCCATGAAATATGTGTATGAGTAGTTTGTCCGCTTTCAAGAAGGCCGGGACAGTGTTACTGATAACACCCGTAGCGGAAGACCGTTGACCTCCATCAGTGACGAAAGCATTGAGAAAGTGAGTGTCAAGGTTTTAGTCAAGGCATTATCCACAAAAAATTTCTACCTAGGGAGCGATGATGAATGCTGCAAGGTACATTGAAGTATTGACCCGTTTCATGAAACGTCTACTGAAGGGTAAGACCCCAATACGCGCAACAAGGTTCATTGTTTTTCTTTGTTTTCTACAGTGTTCGCCCTCACACAGCTAATATCGTCAAGCGGTTTCCTGCAAAAAAGGAGTTTTAGCAAATTGAACATCCTCCATCCTCACCAGATCTAAATCTTCAGACTTTTTCCTATTTCCATGTCTCAAACTCGCTTTAAAAAAGGAAAGAGATTTGACAATATTCCTGACATCTAACGAAACGTGACGAAGCTTTTAAACACCATCCCAAAAGGGGACTTCTTGAAAAGATTTCAGGGCATGTATAGCAGGTCTCAGCGTTGCCTAGTTATGGGAGGGAACTATTTCGAAGAATAGTAAGGTAACTTTCATTAATACTTCATTTACATTAATGTTACAGGACTGTTCACCGAACTTTATTGTCAGAAGCTGTAGTTACTCCACCATTGTTCAGATATTTTTCTTAACGGGAAACCAACATGCCTACAACCTCTTTAAAAAAAGATGTCACCAGTGAAAAAAATTTTTTTCCCCCGAAGTTTGTGGAAACTTATTACAAAGCAATCTTATTGTGAACAACCTGTTTCCACGAATTTTCTCATTCACTTTTTCTACCAAACCGTCATTAACAATAGTAGGCCGCCTACTCCATGCTTCGTCTTGAACATTGGCGAGCCTAGCATTGAAATATCGAACCCACTTTCTCACCATTTCTTCATTTATTGCATTTTAATCATAAATCTCAACAAGTTGACGAAGAATTTCAACTGGTTTAACATTTCTTGCGTTCAAAAAACAGGTTGCAGAACGCACTTTACAGTTGGTAGGATAGGCAATCATCTTAAATATTTTTAACGCTCACTAATACATGTAAAAACAACACAATCTGTGTGTCTACAACAGCGTTAGTGGACCGACAATCAATCGTGTGTGCAAGTACTGAACTATAAAACTGTCACTGGGGTAGAACGAAACGGTACTTAGTTACCGCAAACCCTAATAATAATAATTAAAAACAAGTCCTTTTTCAAAAATGATTGTTATTCCGATTCCTTAAAAACACGATTTTTATTCATATTATTTTAACCCTTACAAGACCACAAGTTTTCTAAGAGTAAATATTAGTCTTTAACCATTTATATTTTAGTTTCTTTAGACATAAAATGAGTAAAAATCATAAGAAAAATACACAACAATGTAGTTTCTTTTTAAATCAATGAATAGTTTTATCAGGTATTTGTGTGTGTTTTCACTTGCTCAAATATATTTTATTATTGCACAAAATACTTACCGAATAACGTACAACACGTGAGAAAGCACAGTAATGTATTATTAAGTGACACAATAAACCGAAATAATAACACAGTGCGAATGTTTTATCGTTACCACCAATTCATTTGACAGTCCTTTTTCTTCCTAAACGTTTCCGTTTACGTAATTATGTTTAGTAAACGTTCTATTTTGGATTTCTGTATAAAAAATGTAGAAAAGGTTATAATTACACATTCATCTACATTCATCAATTTTAATATGAGGGAAATGTTTATCTTAGTTGTGAAAAGGTTAAGGTATCCGACTACGTTCGGAACCATGATTTTAAAAAAGCGCATAAATGTATAATTTTCATGATATTTAGTGTCACTTAGATTAGAATACACGTATAAAATTGTTTTATAAGGACATTATGACGAAAAAAATTATTTAAATACAATATTTTGGCAAAAAATTAACTTAGAATAACCTTTTTTTCAAAACGTTCTCCTTTTGTAAAAAATGCTTCTGTTGTATTAGTATTTTGCCTGTATATAGCTCAGACTTCTGTACAGAGGCTCAACTATGATTTTTGAAAAATTCACATTGTTTTCAGAGTTACAACCCATTGAAATATATAACTATCGGCGTTTTTTCCTTAAAATTTCTCCCTTCTGTTGTCGTAAAACATGGATAAACCGACTTCTAAGTTATGCGTTTCAAAAATTCTAGTTGAGCCTCTGTACAGAGGTCTGAGCTGAAGTACAGGCAAAATATTATTATAATAGAAGCATTTTTCGCAAAAGGAGAATATTTTAAAAATGTGTCATTCTATGTTCATTTTTTATCAAAATATTGTACTTAAATAATTTTTTATTGTAATACTATTCTTAACCCAATTTTATATACATTTTCTCTAATCTAAGTGACACTAAATATCATAAATATTATCCATTTACACGCTTTTGCAAAATCCCGGTTTCGAACGTAGTCGGATACCTTAATCGAAACACACACAGGATAGTAATAAACTCCCCCTCCCCAATTAAATAATTCCAGATTGCTAAGACTCCAAGCTATTTAAACCAGTATTGTTGACACTCTCTTGGAGAAGAACATTCCAAAAAAATGTTGAGAAATGCATTGTAGTATATATACTTGGACGAGAACGAAACCTCCTTGGAATTTATATATATTTTTATAGATGCCCATTGTAGCTGCAAAAACACCAAGGTTTTTTAATACACCTTTGATAGATGTAATGTAATGGAAGTGCAATGGGAAATGCGACTTTTCAACTCTGTTAGGATAGTCCTTCTTTTTTTATCTTGAAACGTTAATGCTCCCAAGTTTTCAAGTCATTATTTCTGTTTTATTGTACATTTTTCTAAACGAAAATAGTCCGAAAATTTACTTATTACTTCCTTTTCTGTCCTCAGTGAAACAACTTTCCCCAAAAATCACGTTTTACACATTCTTTTAAATCAGGTAAAATAGTATAGTTCAGAAAAAGCAATTAGAACGCAATTTTATTAAGGCTTTTTATATGTTTAATCACACAGTAGTAAATATAAACATTAAACCATAAAAAATAGCGATATTTTATAATAAAGAATTAATTCAAACTGCGTTTTTATTCATATGACACACTTTGTCATAATGATAATTTCACAGCTTCTAGATCTCGTTTTTAGGCTTAAAAAATCAATTTTTTAAAGTGTAGTTGAGATGAAGGATGGTAAAATTTCTCTTATCTTGTAACAGGCATCATTTTTATAAATAGCAATTTCGATTTGTTGTTTAATTTAAATTAACGTCGTATTAGAAACTGTACGAGGACTATTGGCAAATGATCTCATAATTTTTAATTATCTTTAAGGGACGAAGCTAGTATCCTACTCTCTCTACTTCACCGCATACAAGGGGCGTTTCGAAATAAGTATTTTTTTAAAAGGGAAGATAGTACACTGAAGATAAAAAAGTAATCACCCATGAGAAAGCACATTCGTTGCTAGTTCAAAGACAAATGGAGCTTCAGAGTAGAAGGAATGACGCATGCGCAGAGCTTCGAAGAAGAGAAAGCAGCAGCAGACCGGAGTGAACGAGGTTACTCGAGTGCAAAACGCAATGGCAGATAGATTTAAGCTGACAACGGAGTTGTCAATGGAAGTACGGGCTGTTATCCTGAATGAATGGGCAACTATAACAAGTGTGTCCGTCTTTTATGAAGGGTACATATCATGTATAGTGAATAAGTCATGTCTCGTCAAATAGTTGATTAATGGTATTGCATGGTCAGAGAAGGAAGGCAGACTGTTGAAGATGGAGATCAAAGTGAGAATCCCTCCCCATTACCGAATGAGAACAACATTGTACCATCGGACATTCACCTGTTCCCTGAACTGAAAATCTCACTCGGGACGTAGCTTCTAAAACAATGCTGAGGTGGAGTAGGAGTGTGAAAATTCCTTGAATCGCAAGACATTACATTTTACCTGAGTATTTTTTTCAAATAACGGTGTCACGGAGTATATTCTTGGAAATAATGTTTTCGAGGGAGATATGAATGACAAAAACTTACTTCCGGAACTTCCCTCGTAAATTTTGAGACACAGACTCATTTTGTGTAGCATCCCCTCTCTCTATTCCACAAAATTAAAAATTTCATGAACTTTTAACTAGGCGTAAGCTTCCCGGTACCAACTGTGATTGCTGGGTTCCCAGAACGCTCTAGAACAGGTGTCGGCAACCTGCGGCTCGCGAGCCACATGCGGCTTTTGGATGCGAAGCTATCGCTCTTTAGTTACATACGCAAATATTATTTATTTTATCAAAAAATAATGAAATCCACCATTTGGCCACCAATGAGCCATTTGGAATTGATACTGGTTATCTAGAAATGAAATTGATCGATTTAAAAAGTAAAGCTTTGTGGAGTGGAAAATTTATAGAGTTGGAAAGCAAGTTGGAAGAGTTGGAGGTCTAGAAATGTATGTACGTAACGCAACAAAAGTTGACAGATTTAAAAGAAATGCCGCGAGTTCAGGCACTTATATTCGACGCATGGAATAGTCTTCCAGATTGCTACAGTAAGATGAAGAAGTTGGCATTTGGAGTGCTGACTATCTTCGGATCGATATATTCGTGTGAGCAAACGTTCTCTTATGTTAATATAATTAAAAGTAAAGTAAGAAGCCAGCTAACAAATGAAAATTTAGAGTCGTGTTTGAAATTTAAAACAACAAATTTTGAGCCAAATTTATCCAAACTTTCTAAAACCATACAAAGCCAACGTTCCCCTTGAATTTGTTTGCTCAAATGTATGTTATTGTTTCTGTTTTATTCTTAAGTACAAGTTACATAGTTTAGTAAAGTTTAAATTTTCTACTTGAATATATATATATAACCATGCAAAGCCATCACTCCCATTGAATTTGTTTGCTCAATTGTTTGTTATTGAAGTACAAGTTAGTGTTGTAAAAAAAAGTAAATGTTTAATTGTTTTAATTTTTTACTTAAATAATAAGTAATTATCTAATAATGCCATATATATATACTGTCTAATTTGTTGGGAAAAACACTACTTATATATGAATAAATAGATATTTTTTATGAAAAAATAGATTTTTTTTAAACCAAAAACTTTATTTATGCAAGTATTATTTATTGTTGGCAAGAAAAATTTTTGTGTGTGGCTCTTTAAAAACTTTGGAATTTTGTAAATTGTAAATTTGGCTCTTCCGACTCAAAAGGTTGCCGACCCCTGCTCTAGAACAGTGATTCTCAAAGAAGTCTATATCGATCTCTAGGAGCCTATGATGACCTGCAAGGAGTCAACGTCAGCGAAAAAATAATTTTGGGGTACATGAGGTGTAAATCAGAGTGTGCGGTAGTGGCTCTCATTAAACTAGATCGTGACTTTTTAAAGATAATTTAAACAAGTGGAAACCAGATTTGTTACAGACTATTCCCGAAATTGACGTTTTAACCTACTTTGAACAGTTAAATGCCATTTATTCAGATTTTAAAACTTAGTTTGAGAAGGCTTTGACTATGGTAAAACCACAGTAGAAAAACCATAAAATTAAAAAAAAAAGGACTGGACACTACTAATTAAGAAGATTCAGGGTTAAACCTGGCAAGATTGATACCATATGTTGAAAATTTGTTATTAATGCACCAGATTCCTCCCTCCCATTAAAAGTTTTGCCCCGCTACTTATGTAACAATTATTTTACGTATTAATTACATTAAAACGTAATTAACATGCATTTCTTAAGTTTTAAACACAATATTTCATATTTCACCAAAGTTAAGACATTTAAATCTTTCAAAGTAAGTAGTAGAAACACAGAGCTGTGTTAAAAAGACATTTAAATTGATAAATTTGCAAAAATTCAATGTTAGATAAGCAGGGGTCTGCCTAAAACCGAAAAACATGACAAGGGGTATATGAGACCAAAAAGTTTGGGAACCTCTGCTCTAGAAGTTTGGGGTATGTGTTGAAGCCCCTTTATGAAAAAAAACGGCGTTGGCGATGTAAAAAAATAGTTTTTGTTAGACTTATATCACAGAGAATGGAAAATATACATAATTTATTTATTCTACATCCATAAAGAATCGATGCGTTAAAAATTGTTAATTTCTTACACAACTTTTGTAAACAGATATAATTTATCAAGCTTTAAAACAAATATTCTACCAGAGCTGTTGCTATTTTTTTCAAAAAGTCCTTTTAATCTAATAATAACCATCTGCTCAATAAATCGGAAATTTAATCACATCTTATGTATACCCAGTACAAACTCAAAGCGACCCGTAAATACTTATTTTCAATATCCAGCAATTAAACTTCTCTCTAACTTTTATTTTCCGATGTTAAAACTCAATAATCTGTTTGGATCAGTGTAATTTGAATGTATCCAAACTCCAATAGAGTACATAATCAGCTAATTAGACTCCTAAAAGTATTGGTAAACTGAAATATTTCGGTGGAATGTCGACGCTTTCATTTGAATGATCTTTGAAAACTTTAATGAGGCAAAATCGAACGACGGGGAATGCAATATTTACGAATCTGCAATCGAGAGAAGAGTATAAGAGACTGGGCTTTTATTGACAATTTAAACTTGTTTGATGGTATGTTTTCGTATTTATCAAAATTGTGTGTGAAACTTTTTAAGAATATAATTTATCTATAATCCAGTCATGTATGAGATTCAGTTAATTCCGAAAATGTTCAGTTATCCTCTGTGTGTGTATTGATGAGTAAAGTAAGTAGTGTGAATAAATAAAAAAATATTTTCCTTTGGGTGATTGCTTTCTTTTTGACATAATTATAAATCTATACCTTAACTATTTTGAACATAGCAACGAAAGTACTTACGTAATATTTTCGATTAGCTTACTATTGCATCAAGGAACAAGTCTTAAATTTTTTCTCTATTTTTATTCGCATTATCTATTGATTTTAGAGTTATTTACTTCAGCGTTATCTTTTTCATAATACTGATGTTGCTAAGATAATTTGTTATCGCCTTATTTTGATTCATGTATCATTGAGTTTGTTGCTGTATAATCAAAATGACTTATTTGTTTGATCTTTGTACCTTCCAATTTAGTTATCATATAATCCCCACTTTGAACACATAAAATAAAAACGTAATATACGGGTGCGGGTTATTCGCGAGGTATAAGAATGATATCTTTAAAATAAAGAAAAGATAAGCATATATAAAGTTGAGTTCTACATAAGCATTTGGTTTCCTTCTGTAAAAGATTTTTTCACTTTATGACACATCCATATATTCCACTGTCGTTTCAAATGTGATGAAATTAAATGATGTATTAATACACTCATCTGTAAAGACTGAACTCTAATAGCTTTAATCCTCCTGGAATTACTGCTATGTCTGCGTTACATTCTCTCAGCGATTTTTTTTGTATTATCCATTAGTTGGAGTCTGAACATAAGTTAAAAAAATTTCAGGATTCTGTAAGGCACCTGGATGCTTTTGCCAATGATTTCTTGTCCACAATTTTACTCTGTTTACGTCCATCCATCCTTTTTCGTGCACATGCATGAACACACCTTTCGGGATATTAGATTTCGGCACCAGTTTTTAAATAACCATGGGTTTTATTAACTCTAATAGCGTTAATCCTCCTGGAATTACTGCTATGTCTGCGTTACATTCTCTCAGCGATTTTTTTGTATTATCCATTAGTTGGAGTCTGAACATAAGTTAAAAAATTTTCAGGATTCTGTAAGGCACCTGGATGCTTTTGCCAATGATTTCTTGTCCACAATTTTACTCTGTTTACGTCCATCCATCCTTTCTCGTGCACATGCATGAACACACCTTTCGGGATATTAGATTTCGGCACCAGTTTTTTTTTAAAATAACCATGGGTTTTATTAACTCTAATAGCGTTAATCCTCCTGGAATTACTGCTATGTCTGCGTTACATTCTCTCAGCGATTTTTTTGTATTATCCATTAGTTGGAGTCTGAACATAAGTTAAAAATTTTTCAGGATTCTGTAAGGCACCTGGATGCTTTTGCCAATGATTTCTTGTCCACAATTTTACTCTGTTTACGTCCATCCATCCTTTTCGTGCACATGCATGAACATACTTTTCGGATTTTAGATTTCGGCACCAGTTTTTAAATAACCATGGGTTTTATTAACCCTAATAGCGTTAATCCTCCTGGAATTACTGCTATGTCTGCGTTACATTCTCAGCGATTTTTGTATTATCCATTAGTTGAGTCTGAACATAAGTTAAAAAAATTTCAGGATTCTGTAAGGCACCTGGATGCTTTTGCCAATGATTTCTTGTCCACAATTTTACTCTGTTTACGTCCATCCATCCTTTTTCGTGCACATGCATGAACATACCTTTCGGGATTTTAGATTTCGGCACCAGTTTTTTTTTAAATAACCATGGGTTTTATTAACTCTAATAGCGTTAATCCTCCTGGAATTACTGCTATGTCTGCGTTACATTCTCTCAGCGATTTTTTTGTATTATCCATTAGTTGGAGTCTGAACATAAGTTAAAAAAATTCAGGATTCTGTAAGGCACCTGGATGCTTTTGCCAATGATTTCTTGTCCACAATTTTACTCTGTTTACGTCCATCCATCCTTTTTCGTGCACATGCATGAACATACCTTTCGGGATTTTAGATTTCGGCACCAGTTTTTAAATAACCATGGGTTTTATTAACTCTAATAGCGTTAATCCTCCTGGAATTACTGCTATGTCTGCGTTACATTCTCTCAGCGATTTTTTGTATTATCCATTAGTTGGAGTCTGAACATAAGTAAAAATTCAGGATTCTGTAAGGCACCTGGATGCTTTTGCCAATGATTTCTTGTCCACAATTTTACTCTGTTTACGTCCATCCATCCTTTTTCGTGCACATGCATGAACATACCTTTCGGGATTTTAGATTTCGGCACCAGTTTTTTTAAATAACCATGGGTTTTATTAACTCTAATAGCGTTAATCCTCCTGGAATTACTGCTATGTCTGCGTTACATTCTCTCAGCGATTTTTTTGTATTATTCATTAGTTGGAGTCTGAACATAAGTTAAAAAAATTTCAGGATTCTGTAAGGCACCTGGATGCTTTTGCCAATGATTTCTTGTCCACAATTTTACTCTGTTTACGTCCATCCATCCTTTTCGTGCACATGCATGAACATACCTTTCGGATTTTAGATTTCGGCACCAGTTTTTTTTTAAATAACCATGGGTTTTATTAACTCTAATAGCGTTAATCCTCCTGGAATTACTGCTATGTCTGCGTTACATTCTCTCAGCGATTTTTTTGTATTATCCATTAGTTGGAGTCTGAACATAAGTAAAAAAATTCAGGATTCTGTAAGGCACCTGGATGCTTTTGCCAATGATTTCTTGTCCACAATTTTACTCTGTTTACGTCCATCCATCCTTTTTCGTGCACATGCATGAACATACCTTTCGGGATTTTAGATTTCGGCACCAGTTTTTTTTTAAATAACCATGGGTTTTATTAACTCTAATAGCGTTAATCCTCCTGGAATTAATGCTATGTCTGCGTTACATTCCTCTCAGCGATTTTTTGTATTATCCATTGGTTGGAGTCTGAACATAAGTTAAAAAACTTTCAGGATTCTGTAAGGCACCTGGATGCTTTTGCCAATGATTTCTTGTCCACAATTTTACTCTGTTTACGTCCATCCATCCTTTCTCGTGCACATGCATGAACACACCTTTCGGGATATTAGATTTCGGCACCAGTTTTTTTTTAAATAACCATGGGTTTTATTAACTCTAATAGCGTTAATCCTCCTGGAATTACTGCTATGTCTGCGTTACATTCTCTCAGCGATTTTTTTGTATTATCCATTAGTTGGAGTCTGAACATAAGTTAAAAAATTTTCAGGATTCTGTAAGGCACCTGGATGCTTTTGCCAACGATTTCTTGTCCACAATTTTACTCTGTTTACGTCCATCCATCCTTTCTCGTGCACATGCATGAACACACCTTTCGGGATATTAGATTTCGGCACCAGTTTTTTTAAAAATAACCAAGGGTTTTAATATTGTATTGTTCTCTAAGCAGATGAGCACTACGGTGAAGTGAGACATTTCGTGTCCTATTGCTTATATTTGAACCGTTTATGTCGAAAGATAAGAGCATTGTACGTGTGCATTTCAGATTTCTTCTTAAAAAAAGTATACGCGTTATACGGTGAATACACCTAAAAATGCAATTTGAAAGTAAAGGTGTGCTTTATACACAGTGCGTCAAATGTTTTAAGACTCGCCCCAGAACGCTGGTTGTAATGGTTGTAAATGCACATGTGTCATAACATCCATGGTCTGCTGACACACTGCCAACCAGTTGATGATATTTATTGTAGAAGCGAAATTTGTTCATGTTGAGTTCTTAAGATGGAGAAAAGACGCCATTAAATTAACGCAAAACTTGGTGAAAGTGCTTCGGAAACATACCAACTAATTAAACAAGTATACGTAAGTATTGTTTAAGTAGATCACAAATGCTTTTGGGTGGTACAAATGTTTCTTGGATGGAAGAGATATGGTAGAAAATGTGTGTGTGTGTGATCAATGTAGTGAAAGACCAATTTCAAATAGGACACCTAAAATAATTAAGATAGTACGAAATTTCGAGTCAAACGATCGCTGTGCGTTATTGAAATTGATGGAAGACATTTTAAACACCATCAAAGAAGCGATTGGAACCATTCTGCGAGAATATTTGAGCGAAACAAAAGCGTGTTCTAAATTTGTTCCCCACACTTCAACGCCTGAACAAAAAGCAACAAGAAGTGCATGTTGAAAGAATCTTTTTGGCCCTGAAACGATCAAACTTTTGAAGACATTGTTCAGGATGAACCTGATGTTTTTTAAAAGATTTTGAAACAAAGTGACCAAGTGCGGAATAGAAGTCACAAAATTCACCGCAAGTTCCCCATAACAATTAAAATTCCATCCAAAATCAAAACAATGTGCATTACATTCTTCAATGAAAGGTATAAAAAAAAAAGAATTTGTTCCAACTTCAAAAAGTTAAAGGTAATACTACTTATTTTTTAAAAAGTCTGATGACAAATTCGTCCAAATTTTTTTTAGAATATCGGACTGAAAATTAAATTTTTGGGAAATGAAGGGGGTACCCAGTCACACCTCCTTTATTTTCGTCGAAATTTTTGGGAAAAAAAATGTCTGGTGTTGAACCTCCCTGTATTCACCTTGATATAGCACCTGTGATTTTCTTATTTAAAAAAATTTGAATTTGTTAAAAGGTGCTATATTTTGAGGGTTTTTTGCCAACCTTTTTTTTTAAAAAATAAAAAAAAATAAAAAAATAAAGGAAAACAATGTTATAAAGAAGGAAAGACTGGAGCTTATGTGATTGATTACCTCTTTAAGCGTAATTGGACCATCTCCTATGACAGCTACAAGACACGGATGGAAAAAACGATGCAGGAAGAAAAGTTTAAATCTCATCCGAACAATTTTCCGGAGATGGTTCGAATTTTGCCTCTGGTTTTTAATGAATTATAAGAGAAAGTTCTTTACACCCGGGAAATTAGCTAATAAACGAAATAAACTCTAGAAGGAAAAAAAAGGGAATATTTTTTAGGTGGAAGGATAAAAAATTCTTTTTGATCTGCTGCAAAAAAAGTTGCCAGGGAAGTGTTGCAGTATGTCTTGAAAAAGAACATATTCATTGATCCTTCAGAAAATTCTTTCGGAAAAACAACAATTTAAGAATAAACAAAAGTATTTAATATATTCATTTCCTAAAGTATTTTTTTTTAAAAAAAATATAACCGATAAAAATTTAGCAGTTTAAAAACAAAGCAGTTTATATGGTTTTAAATAAAAATAGCGATGAATTACAAAAACCGATTTAAATATTTATTGATTTAAAAATATTAACAAATATGTATTCTATTTATGATGTTCCAAAATGATTTCAAAAACAATATAAAAACGTTTGCAGATTTTCTGATTTTAGATTAGTTGTTTGTGTAACACATACTTATGCTGTAAATCACAAACGATTATTAAAAATTTCATGGGTAATTTTTTGACTTTTTGATGGATTGCAAAATTATATATATATTTTTTAAAAGATATAATAACTATTATTTACTGTTAAAAAGATGGCAACGAATAAAAAGAAAATCCTAGCCTTATTATTTGTTTTTTCTTTTTGAAATTGAGAGAGACACGCGCGTTATTTCTTTCATCTCTGTCTCAGCAGCCTTTAATATACATACGGTATTCGAAAAGTATGGCTACACTTTCAAAAATTAATTAACCCCAAAAAAAAATTTTTTACTTATGGTTTTTTTTGTGTTCCTTAAGGAAAAGATTAAAGTTTCTGTTTAGTGAAATGCAAAGTGGATGGCACGATGTCCACGTTTTGTAACATTCTCGTTCCAAAACAGCAAAAAGCGCAAGTTGTAGACGAATTTATTGAATTTAAACCTGCAATACATGTACACAGGGCACCACCTCCTGGAGTTAGGAAATGAGAAAAAGTTCCACGAGTGATAGTTCGAAAGAGGAAGTCGAAAACCATGTGTTTGTGTGTGGTCACCTCTAAATCTCTTTACATAACACCCCTGAGGAGGATAGATACGCAACATACCACTGGACCAAGATGACTCATTTATTCCGGAGGCTGTTACTGACTTATATAAATACCACCACAACACACTCCCCCACCAGAGAGTCGGAGGATAGGCGAACGAACGATAGGCGAGCGTGTGAGTTTTGCAGTTGCGTCAAGTGGTCATGACGACTTTGATTGCTGCGTCAAGTAGATTTGATGTCTTTTGATTGCTCTTGCCATGGGTGAATGGCGCCACGACAGCTGCGGGAAGGTTGCATTTTTCTTAGTTCAGTTTCAAGGTCACCAATGAGGAGGATAGAACTCGGTAACTTCCAATCTGTAAGCATGGAACATACCACTGGACCAAAATGATCAGTTCAATCCGGAAGCTGTTACTGGCTTATATAGATACCACCGCTACTCACCCTTGGACTTCTTGTAGGGATATGTGAAAAACATTGTTTACCAATCATCAATTAGTGACACTGATGAATTGAAAATTCAATTAAAGCGACCATTCTGAATGTTAATCCTGTAATGGTTCATAGAACGTGACCCCTTACCTCGAATAGACTCGATGTTTTGCTCGCAACTAGTAGTATACTGAAATTGTGGAATAAAATATTGTACAAAAAAACTTTGGTATTTTCTTTATAGAATATAAAAAACTGCAACTGAATACAGCTTTATTTGTTTATTTGTAATTAATTTTTGAGTGTAGTCATGCTTTTCGAACACCCGGTAAAATCCATAATGAAAAAAAGAACTACTGTAAAGTAAATTAAAATAGGTTTTTCAATCTTCATGAGCGGGTTTACATAAAGTTATAGTACACATGAGAAAGATTAGGTACCACATTTTTTTTTATTTTGTTTTATAAATAACTCTACAAATTTTGTTCTTGAGTATTTTAAAACGTCGTTAATTGTACGTAACAAATCGTCAAATTTTTACTCTTTTTTTCACTAATAGAAGCTTTTCTTAATTTTTATTGCAAATAGTTTAATCTAGATTTGAGAAATCTTGATGTGATAATTTTATTTTAGACTCTTTTACTTTTTATTTATTATATATAATTTTTTTAAACAAAAACAAAAAAAGTTTCTGGTTAAGACTGTAACAACTTTTTTTGTTGATAGTTTCGATTTAAAGCTGTTGATTGTTAATTCTATTACTATAATGAAATTTGTACTTAAAACGTGCTTTAAAGTTACTTAAGAAGAATGTGAGATTTTAATAAGAAAAAGATCAACTTATTCAAAAATTTGTTGCTTAAATTAATTATTAGATAGGAGTAATAGCTGTGGAAGTTAAACAATACGTGTTGTCATATTAAACTAAAATAAAAAGATGTAAAATTTTAAAATTTGCCAATTTTTTTTTCGTCTTTACTTTAGAAGTCGTTTGTCAAAAATAGAAAATACGTAATATACGATTAGTAAATGGTAATGGCTTTAAAAGCGATTGTGACTTAGCTTCTGAAAACAAGTAATAAGTCTTAGTTTAATTGAATATGAGGTATTCACAGTGCCGGTTTATCTATTGAGCGTTTGGGGCTGGCACCCAGGGGCCCGGGACGGCCCGGATAAGTTGGAATTAACCAGATTTTCTGGCTATAAATTTCGATCCGCCAGTGCCAGTTTCGATCCACTGCAGATCTTCTGCGCCCACACACAGGGCCCGAAATGAGCTTAAACCAGCACTGGGTACTTACGTATTATCGCAACCGTCTTGGCAACATTATCTGAAACGAAGCACATGGTTGCCAATACAGCGCTTATGACATATGCGAAATCCTTGTTGCCAACTTGGCAAGTTATCTTGAACGTTGGTACGATAGTTTGTAAGTTGGCAATAGTACGTAAGTACCGAATATGTTTTTTATTTCTATTTTTCTTCATACATAATATGAAAAAATAAATAAGTAAAATACATTTCAAACTAAGGTTATTTTCTCTAGTTCTCTACTACTTAACGATTTTTTTTTGGAACTTAAGAAATTTTTTGGGGGGGGGGATTTCTGTACGAAGTTAAATTTAGTTAAAAAGCACTTTGAATTAATTTTATATAAAAAAAGATTGAAAACACAATAAACAAATGCTTAAAATACCTTTTTTAAAATTGGAATAAAATTCTCTTTCAACTGAATTTTTAAAAAAGAAGAAAAAAAACACGTATTTATAACTTTATATAAGACAAAATGCAAACAGTATATATTTTTTATTTCTCCTATAACTTTTAGAGCCGACAAAATTTGAGAAACTTTTTTTGTTAACATTTTAAATTTTGGAAGAGCTTTGTAATAAATTCACATAAAATATGCAGGAAGCCTGAGAATACAAAATAGCTGTTCAGAAGAAAAATAAAAAAGAAATATGAATTTGTTTTTTTTAAAAAAAATAATGTCTGTGGACGATAAATGTAGTGTAGACAAGTTGAAATTCTTAAAGTGTAAGCTGTACTCATTGTTATTTATACTTTGTTATTCGTAAGCAAAGGAAATAAATTTCTGAAGATTATATATACAAATATGCTTTTCTTAGCAAATAGAAGTTGAAAGACAGCAGTCGGAAAATTTAAGCAATTTTTTAAAAAAAGGTTTCGACTAGATGTAAAGGATATGAAAGAGATGTTTAATGGAATTTCTACAGATATCCAGAAGAAAAAAAGGAAAAATCATGTTTCGTAAAATGTATCATCAATATCTTACACACACAGAGTTACTAACACACACGGTCGTTTAAGTGTTATAAGCATACTACATCAACAAATAAGTATATTTTAGTCTATTAATTTTGTCTAATATATTCTCATCCAAATAAACACATAGGGGCCGAATAACTTGTCAACTACCACTTATTTTTATTTTTATTCTTCCTTAAATTGCAACTATAGAAAATATTTATTAATATCTTAGAAAAAGTAGTTGTCAAAATAATCAACTATGTTATTTAAAGTTAAGATTGTTTTATTTTAACGTTTTTGTTTTATGATGCCATCAACAAAATCTATTAGTGAGTTTAAAAGAGGGCAAATTGTTTCTGTGCCAAAAAATGGCGTGAAAGTGTGTGAAAATGGAAAACAACTTAGAATATTAACTAGAAGCGCAGTAAGTACATATATGAAGTATATTTAATTAAAGGTAGTACAAAAGCTTCATCATCTAGGAGTCATAGACCCAAGAAAACAACAAATCGTGATGAGAGGAAATTAAAGAGATTATAATGAAAATTGGGGAAAACAGACGATATTTTGATCTCTACAAATTACAAAGAAGTTCAATTGAAACTCGGAAACAAAGATCTCTAACAGAACAATGCGAATTGTCATGGGATTGAAAGTCGACGACCAATATGAAAACCCTATTTACCAACTTTTAATCGATGATATCGTTATGCTCGGGATAAAGAACACAAAATCTGGGATGTAGAAATATGAAAAAAAGTTGTGAGAGATGAGATGTTTTATGCTTTTTACAAATGATGTTAGACAAAGAATTCGTCGAGAACAACATGAAACTCTTCATCCAGATTGCATACAACCAGTCATGCAGGCTACAGGGTAAGGATTAATGATCCAAGGGGATCATTCGGTTGGAATGGAAACGGTCTCCTTAGCACTATAAAGGATAACATAACTGGAAATGAGTACTTATCTCATTTAGAAAATGTTGTTAAACTATTAACGGAAGATTGATTTCCAGATGGCGGCAGAATATATTAGGACGACGATGCTATTCCCCATCGCGTCCAAACAGTACAAACCTGGTTTAACTATAACCATGGTCTATTTCATCATCTGAAATGGCAACCAAAAAATTCTGAAATTAGTGTAATCGAAAATGTGTGAGATGAACTGGAAAGTCATCGAAGGCAGTCGAATACCCTTCTAACAAATGTCAAAGAATTAAAAAATCACTTCATAAAGCATCATTCGTAATTACTGTATAGATATGTCTAAAGCTTATTGCATCAGTTCCACGACGAGTTAATGCTCTATACAAAGCAAAAGGCGGAAGCATAAAATATTAGATGAGGTGACAACTTATTTGGCTAGTATGTTTATTAGCTTCCATAGTTTGTTTAGGTGGGCAATGTCATATACATTCATTACAGATACGAATTTCAAGTTCCAAACTTAATCATCAAGATTGCAAAATATGGCACCAATCAGTGGCGGCGTAAACCTCCACATCGCAGGGGTGGGGGCAGGATTCTAGAGGGATCAAAGCCTGTATGACATCAATCACGGCCTAGTGCCCAAAATCTGACTTGAGAGGGGCATCCCTAACATTCCCCGTTACTCCACTGTCAACAATATTGCCCATATGATATCATAGCACTTTTTTAAAATTAAATCTTCATCTCTATACATAAAAATACATATATGTTTACATGAACTCTCTTCACTCCAACACCGTTCAATCGATCGCTATGAAAATTAGCATGTATCTGTATTTTTTTTGTGGAGAAGGTTTTTATGTTCTCCTCTTTGTTGTACCTACCCAACAGGTGGCACTACAGCATATCAACTTCTGCACCGTTCAACCAATCGCCAAGTTGCCAACGTGGTCGCCAAAAATAATGCCGACTTGGCTCTATCACCAACATTTCACCAAGTTTCTACAGATTTGCCTTTATAATGTAAAGAACGGCGCTGCTTGCGGATATTACAAGTTTAAGATAAAATAAATACAACAGAAAGTAATATTAACGTATTACACATCCAAATAGAAATTATTTACATTTTTTTAAGTATTCATTACACAAAATTTGTTACAATGTGTTACTTTTGCAGAGCAGAGATCATCTTAGGAAGGTGTTTTCAAAAATCGACCCATAAGAGAGTTATGGAACATTATAAATAAAAAAATCCTTTTTATCAGCCATTAGATCTACAGACTTAAAATTTAACAAGTATGGTTTTTTTGTTCAGCTGAGATATGCAAAAAGCTTTTTTTTTTATTTAATTTGCAATTCACGTAAAATTAACTCATTAAAAACTTCTTTAGCTTTCAATCTTCAATTTCCTTAGCTTTTGTTTAATTTTTCAATTCACCCGTGCGACGAACTGGTATACCAGCTAGTGTTATTTAAAACTTAATGATCTCTTTGGAGAAGAAGTATCTCTTCTTTTACAACATTTTGTTATTGAAACAAAAACAGCTTTGACTCAGAAATGATCCCGTACAACAGTTTAATTATTGTCTTTTTCATAAGTCACTATGTGTATATTGATTATCATTAAAAATTTGATAACCTTCACTTAAATTTTTAAGTTTTAATCATTCTTAAGAACATTATTTTGCTGCTGCTGTTGCCAAGTTGTCATGAGCTTGAACTCGTTGTTGGCCTTGTCGAGTTGCGTATTCGAAAATTAGTACCATTGAAGACCTGCCGTGTAAAGGAGTTGATGAATGTTACATCTGTCGAGTTTAAAAGTCCTCTCATTGGTGTGGTGTGGTATTATGGAGAGGGATGCCAGCTCAGGTGTCGTCTTCGTCACAGTTCAAAATTACGTGGTTTGTCATCATTAGTCTTCGAGTTGCTTCAGAGTGTGAAGTAAATTAAATTAGAAAAAATCACTAATAGGAAACTTAATAAAAAATCTAAATTAAGAAACTCTTAGGTTTAAAATGGACGAAAAAAATTCATGTAAAATTTATTTTTCACATTCTGTTTAAATACAGTATTTAACGTAGTTTCCATTTATAGAATTGCTTC
Organism: Trichonephila inaurata madagascariensis; assembly: GCA_019973955.1. NCBI lineage: Eukaryota > Metazoa > Arthropoda > Arachnida > Araneae > Nephilidae > Trichonephila > Trichonephila inaurata. The sequence continues at coordinate 353,493 of BMAV01026147.1, read as the reverse complement.
AATACAAATTTCAAAACAAATCTCTGTCACTAGTAATGTTACCTATTTCTAGTAACAGAACATAGTAATTATTATTAAATACTAGTTGAAAATCCAGAGCATTTTAAATAAAAAATGTTTGAAAAGAAAAATGTTTTGGGAATATTTATTTTCTTTTTCTGAATGTAACATAAATCAATTTGTGCAATTTTCGGGAACTGAAATTGGCTTCTCAAACGGAAAAATATGGAAAAAAATACCAAAAAAAGTAGCAATCAGTTTGATTGCTATTTTTTTGGTATTTTTCCATATCTACTTTCTCTCCAATTTTTCCCACCATTTACATCAAGTCTAAATATTCAGACTTACTAGTCAACTATATCATTAAATATCACATATGGAATTTAAAATACGGAAAGTTTCCCGTAAAAATACAAAAACTTTATTGGGAACTTGATCAAATGTCACAAGTGTCGTAGCACGCTTTCATGTATTTAATCTAGATTCCGAATTAAACTTTCTTTCGTATCATTACACAATTTAGGATATTTTGGAATTTCTGTTTGTAAAGGCTGAAAGAAGTTGTTTATCGGTTATTTATATGTGTATTGCATGAAAGGCTTAAATTCGAAGCCTTAAGCCAATTGTACAAACAACATTTAGTTTTTGTATTTGCTTCTTAAAATTTGAATTTCTACTTAGTATAACTATACTATATATTGTTCGAAGATTAATAAGGATATGCATTGGATAAGAACAAATAGACGAAGATAGGTTGTTAGTATATAGAATTTTGGTTTGGAACAGTTTATTATCAAAAATATAATATTTTTATTTTTCCATTGCAAAAAAAGCCTTTTTTTTCATTTCTTTAAGAATGAAAACACATGCATATTTAGAGATTATTTTTGGATAGTTAATTTTTCATAAAATTTAAAATTTGTTTACTAAGTGACTTATTGATATCAATGTATATTCATTGTTAGTATATTCCTTGATTTTTTTTAAAAACATACGAGTATTCTATACTTCATTTGAATTATCTATAATTTAAAACTAATAGTAAATGGTACAGTAGTACTTCAATAAATCAAGTTTCGAATTTTTGTTTTCTAACTCATGCAATATATTGTTTATAAGTTTAAACAATAAATGTTTTCTTTTTTCTTACTTTGTAAGAGCACATAAATAAATTGAAATGCACTTTTAAAGGTTAGCTGTGAGATACCCCTTATTTCACATTTTTTTGAATGGATTAAAAGTCAGTAACATCAAAGAGTGTAATTGGATTAAAGAATAATATATTTATTAAATCAAGAAACATTGATAGATAGAAAAGCAGTAGTGTTCCTTTAAATAAACATACTGTTTATATTATTCGATAGTGCCTTTAACATGAGCATGATTATTAAAGTCTGTAACTAAAAATTGCGAATTATGACACATTCTTATCTTTCTTTAAATTTAAATAGCTGCTCAAAATTGCTATTACCTATTCTAATCTGTGAATCTAATTCTTACGTATATTTTTCTTTAAATGGTCAAAATATTTAACAACTGCGGGGGAAATTAGCATATTGTTAAATTATTGCTGGAAAGTTTTTGGTGAAATACTCGTAAATGCATGATTATAATGTAATTCATAATGTAATAGAATTTTAATACTCACAAATAATCTTTATTTTACCTGTCACTGCAATTGTAGCAAAAAAAAAAAAAAAAAAAAAAAAAAAAAAAAAAAAAAAAAAAAAA
>BMAV01026147.1:320275-340617 GCA_019973955.1 Trichonephila inaurata madagascariensis | reverse complement strand
AGTGATTTTGTTTGTAATAGTTGATGCTTATAAAATCTTTTCTTTTTCATATGAGAGATAAATAATCAGGCAAATCTTTTTATTTAATATAAATAAGAACAGGAGATAAAATAATTGATCGGTATATTGAACTCCAATCATACGATTTTAAATACAATTATCCCTATACGTACACAGGGTGAAATTTCTGTATTTTTCCTTTAATATATGCTCTAAGCGTTGTCCAAGTTCTGGCGTTGGTTACTGAAGAACCAAGACTAGAGTTAAAAATTAAGAAGTTCATGTGATATTCTAATTATGAGTTATTTTAAAATGTTCTTTCTCGTCGTAGTTATTGGCTTAAGAAGCACAATAGGATCTCGGAATCTGGACTTTCAATTTGTCTGAACCCCTTTGGAGTTGAAAATTGTTCGAGTTTCAAGGCAATTTTCTTGCCATTAAGGGAATAAAAACAGAAATGCCTTTGAGAGTCCTAAGAACTCAATTTTTCAAACTGAATTTTACGGTGACAACGTTTAAATTTAAAATAAGATAAAAATGATAACACATATGCACAGAAAAGCAAAATAATAAATTAAAAATGCAAAAGAGTTAAAAAAAATAATGACGAACATACACAAAAGCTGAAGGAAGAAAGATGAAAATTCTTGCTTGGAAGATGAACTATATCATCCATGATGGCAAGGGCAAATAAAAATAGTCAAAGTTATTTCCCATATCTTTATTTCCGCTGAAGATAATTAGGTGAGCAAATAAAAAAAAATTAAAGTAAATTACTCATATCTTTATTTCCGCACAAGATTTATAATATTTCATATATATCCTTTACAAGATAATACATTTAGCGCCTCATTTAAAAGGGCCAAAGACGCTATAATCTGAAGGCACCAGGACTGTATGAAGGATTGAGAAGATGGATACTTATACTTCGCTATGATGCTTTCGGATTGCTTCGATGGAAAAAGTTTCTTGGTTCCTCAATACATCCCGTACTATTGTAATTGTGGTTAAAAACTTATGTCCAAATGTTCTTGAACTTGTATTATTGAGATTCTTCTATCATCCCTGATAATGGCATCAACTCGTAGAAAGAAAAAGGTTTCTTCTATGTGAGATGTTTTGGGGCCCCCATTTCCACTTTCGCACATTACGCTATTTCTTCTGCTAGTATTCCACTTACTCATATACTCTTTTGTTGAATCATGGTGTTTGGGTCATGATGTGATAGCAGATGAACATGGAAGTTTGATTCTATATGTCCACAAATGCACGCTATGAAGCATCATAGAGAATCATGAATTTATACGGTGAATTCGAAGAGTAATATATTCACACATTTGTGATGTTTTTACTTCACAATATTCTATTATATGAAAAAATGCTTCATGCTTTTACTTTCACGTCACTCAGGGTATATAATTGGTGATATCCCATCTTCGTTTATTTCAACGAGAACATAAAATTTCTTCCAGTTTTCCAAAATCATTTTAGTGCATTTTTCATTATTCTGTTGCTCGAAGTCAACTTTTATGGCTTTACCAAAAATATTACCTATAGAAGGACAGGAGTCACAGGTTGTGGTGTCTTTCGAGAGCAACATTCCAAAGTGATCCGATGATGGTGGCTTTTTAAAAATTTTTCTGAAGCATTTTATGGTTGTAATAAGAAGTTCACATATCTAGCCTCTTGCTCCTGGCCTAAAAGAGTGGAATTTCCTTCCCAATGTCCCTTCAATATTTACTGTCTAAACCAGGGGTACTCAACCTTTATTTCCGCCAAGCCGCATACACATGACAGGTATTTCACGCGGGCCGCATACAAATGACAGATATTTTACACGGGTCGCAACATGCGTATAATGGAATAAACACACTATAAGACAGAAGTAACATTGAAAAAAGCAAAATTGATCAAACTATTAAAACTCATTTTTGTCTTTTATTTTAATACTATATTAACTTTTGGATCAAACCCACATACAAAAATATTTATTTTTATGCATTTTTTACTGAGTTATGGGATAATTTTTATTTCCTTTGATTCATGACCAAGTCTCTTGCTTACATTCTACAATTAAAAAAAAATTGATAGCAAAATTTACATATTTAATTGCTTTATTGATAAAAACTTCCCGTAAAACTTTTTGTACATTGTTCTCCAGTAACTGAATTTCTTGGCCGAGGATAGCCTAGTTGTTAGAGTATCGAACTCCCGACCGATGCCACCAAATATCCTCCGGGTATACACGGAGTACATGCTCCTTAAATCAGTGGGTCTGAAAGTCTTGTGGGTGATCGCAGTAGAAACCACGGGTGGAAGGGGCTGAAGAATATTTCCCTCCCCTCCAGTTCTATCTCTGAATTGGGGAGGAGGAAATGGGTGGTGTCACCATCTATCGAAAAGAAGTCAACCTATCTCAGGCTTTGGCAACTTTCATACCTTTCCTACGGGAAGGACTCGGTAACAACAACTGAAATTCTTAGTGCAATGGGCCATGACCGGGCCACTCAGAAAAGGTTGGTAGGCCACATTCGGCCCACGGGATGCAGGTTGAGTATCATAGGTCTAAACTATCTAGGTGGATTAACTACGAAAGTTTTTCATATTTTTTGAAAGCCTTTACAAGACGTTCGGATTTCTAGTCATCGATATAGTTGTAGGTTTTAGAGAATTAGTTTAATTATACCAAAAAAGAAAATATCGTCGGCCTAATTATCAGACTGCGTAACTCCACCGGTCTAACTGATTTGATATAGAGTGCAACGCGCCAAGCGCTTTTTGGTGCGATTCCTTAATCGCGCCAAGCAGCAGTGAATCAAAACATTCCCTTTTGTTTCGTCTACGCCATGTCTCAGTGCGCGCTCCACTTTTAATTTATTCCTTCGATCGGTACAATCACTATTTTTTTTTATTTCATAATAAAACTAGATTTCGAAGGGAGAGTGACGGCAAGATTTTAACATAAAATAAATACAACAGAAAGTAATATTAATGTATTACACTTACAGATATAAACTATTTACACTATTTTAAGCGTTTATTACACAAAATTTGTTACAATGTGTTACTTTTGCTGAGCAGAGATCAGTTTAGGTAGATGTTTTCAAAAATCAAATCACAAGATATTTACAGGAAGTTATAAATTAAAAAAAAATCCTTTTTATCAGCTATTAGATCTACAGACTTAAAATTTCATAATTTTTTTTTTGTTCAGTTGAGATATGCACAAAGCTTTTTTTTTTGTTTAATTTGTAATTCATGATTGTAATATTATTGCCTATCTTGGTGAGCATAAACAACAACTTGGCGCCTAGCCCTACTGTATCAAATTAGCATCCCAGATGGAGTTACGCAGTCTGATAATTAGACCGACGACATGCTTCAATGGATGTTAAATTAATACCAAATAGTTAAACGGAAGTAATAAAAAAGATAAAAGATTGCGCTGTCTATTGCGCGAGTTACTGGTTGTCCTTTCCATCTGTTAATAAAGTTTTTACAAATTAAAAGAGAAACATGATGTTAATGTGGACAAGAGAAAGCATGAAGTCATATTTTACTTAGATTGTGTATTCAAATCAGTTTAATATTTAATGAGTATGGAATTAAATTGATTGTGAGTTTAAGAGGATCGAGTTAAATGGTAAATTTCTCATTGCTAGAATTTCCGCACAAGTTTAAATTAAAAACTTAGTTTGAATTTTTTTTATTTTATTGAATGAATGATTTATCTGGTGCTTAGATGAAATAAAGTTTGCGTTTTCTTTTAGCCTGTAAATGATGAAGCAATATTACTTTTTAGATTTGAGAGGGAGAGAGAGAGGTTTATCATTATACCGTAAAATTCTACAGCATTTAAAACTGCTTTAAAGGATTTTTTTTAAATAAAGATTAAAGAGGAATGCGATATAGGTAGTCTGAACAGTTTCAGATCTTACTTTTCCGAAGAATTTCATTTTGTGAGAAATAACAATAATCGATAAAATTGGGCTGCAAAGTTCTCGTGGGGCATCCAAATTCAGTCACCACTAACTTATTAAAAGGTTCTAATATAAATTTAATTTACCATTGTTGTGTGTGTTGTCTTGTCCATGTAGTGAAATCAAATGGCGCCTAAAGAGTCCAAAACGGCCCTTGCTATGTCGACGACCTTCAGCGAATAGAACTGTTCCTGGTGTTTAGGTCTATGTTGTGGAGTTTAACCATTATAGATGGACAATTAAAAGTATAGTTTAGGAGAGAGTTGAATGTCGGGACAGTTAGGACAAGTATTATAACTTCTTTGGCCATCAGGGGATATTTTCATCCCTTTAATGAGTCTTGTACGTAGTATGGCTGTGGTGGTTGAAATTATGTGGTTACAATTAAGATCTGGAATGAAGTGTGTGCTTCTTAACTAGATAGGAGTGACTTTACGTCTGGATATTGCATCATTAAGGGATCAATTCGTCATTTAATGAAAATATCATGTAAAACGATTATCTTCAATAAAACAATTAACCTACTGAAGATAGCTGTTAAAGATATATATATATAGTCTAATTCTCTACAAACGAGAGATGAACATTCATCAATCAAAATCGAAAAACACATAGACAATAAGCAAACTACACAATGAAGGACACATGAACAATCGAAATTTAAAAAATGGATGCTTCAGTATTATAAACATTGCTGACTTAAGACAGCTTATATGTAAAATAATTTATATAAAAAAGTTGGGTTATATATATATACGTATTGCTATTTTATGCTATTTTTTGCACTTTCACTCAAACAACTCATACAGAAAGTGAAAATGAACTTTTCCAAAACTGTAGAATTTTAAATGTAAATCATTACAATTTTTTTTTTGAAATTATAAATTCTTTTTGTCAATGAAAAAATATAATATCTCCTTTTATAATCAGTAATTACGAATGATTTTTGAAAATATAAATATTGTTCGTAGTATTTCTTGACATAACAGATGCAAGTGACAGTGGAAAATAGAACTTTAAGATGTTTTGTTTTTATACTGATTGCACAACTTATATTAAGTTACTTGTGTATTATAAGCCTTAGTGTATTTATTTTTAGCCTGTATGTCCTTGTCGAAAATTCTAAATATTCAGTAAAAAAATGAGTATATTGTTGAGGAGAAGATGTTACTCTTATGCATCAGCAGCATATGTCGTTATTTTTACTTAGTCGCTGTAATTTAACCCTTAACTTCCCGATTTTTTAAATTTCTATGAAAAAATTGTATCAGCTAGTTCTCAAGTAATAATAAAAGGGAAAAATATATTAAAAAAAATTAAGCTGTTTTAAATTGAATTTCAGTCATTTTTTTGTTTGTTGCAGAAGTGCAACATTGCGCAGTTGTGCTGTAAATTACAAAACTTTTTTTTTATATGAGGATTTTAGTATTCATTATTATAAATTGTGTGTGTGTGTGCTTTAGCTTTAGATACAATGAAAATTTTTAAAGCAGTTATTGATTTTGTTGTAACGAAGTCCAACTTTACACTTTTCGCACTCTAAATTCATAATTTCTCTTGGGAGCGTGTCATCTCCATAGAATTTTATTACTTCTTCATTTAATGAAATGTTTAGAGATTTTTCCATAAAAAATTCTTTGACAATGTTTTATTATTCTTAAAAGTTAAATTTAAAAAAGGTTCTCTGACTGAAATATTTCTATCTAATTTATTATAATCATCGGATTTTTTTTATTCTGAATTGTATTTTGTGAACCAATACTATTTTCACAGTAGCTGACCAAATCTTCATTAGATGACACTCAATCAGGTAAAAATCAACATCATCAACAGAATATTCAAGACCATCCTCACTTAATTCGTCAGAATTATTATTATATCTATCAATTTCATCTTGGGTTAGTATACGCTTTTTGGCCATCTCAAAAAGGCAACCAAAGACCAATGTTGCTGACCTGCAACATATAATTAAAATCAAATTTTTTTCAAACTTTTTCCATTAAAAAATCAAAATTACTTTTAAATGAACATAAAATGTTTCATTTCTTACCTGATAATTTATTTCGTCAATAAAAAGAGGAAGCATAAAGTATAATGGACTCTTTTTATTGCAAAAACACAGTTCTTGAGGCATCAGAGATTTTTATAATTGTGATTTCTAGAAAAAATGTAATTCCATCTAGTGACAAAATTAGCATGTATTTCATTGTAGTAATCTTTTTTTTGTCAGATAAGCGATTTGTAGCGATAAAAAAATATGCAGTCTGTTAAATTAAAATAAATCATATGTTGTAGAAATGCAACAGTAGGAAGTTAAGGGTTAAGCGTATATATTGTATAAAATTCAATTTATAGAACCAGCATTTAATTTTAAATCAGTATTTTGACCCCGTGACGGTTGGTTAACAGGGTGTCTACTTTATCATATTTGTGAGTATCCCTCATTATGTAAGTGAATTAAATAACGTACATTTAAGGAAACTCCAGCTTGAAATTGGCCATGCGAGGAATAAAGTTGGGTCAGAAGTAATACGGGTACTTAAGGTTTTAAGGTATAATTGGCTAAAGAATTCGTCTTTGTCGAAAAGAGCCATAATTATTCTCCACAGGGAGTGTGAATGTTGTATTTGACGATTTCAAATGACATTTCCGTTTAGTACCGGAAATAATAAAATTCTTACGCATGATAGCACTGATTGTTCAAAATTGGTTTTTAAAATCTTCTCAATAATATAATTTGAGAGACCCTTCTGCCATTTTAACTCTTTTTACTTTCTTTTTTTTTAACTCTGAAAGTAATTTGCGAACGGAAATTTGGTGCAAGACGATAGTTTAGTATTCGTAAGGTTTTGAATTTAAGTTTCGATACCACCAGAGAATGGTATGTTAAAACATATCCATCCGAAGCTATAAATTCTATTTTTATACAAATTAAGTTCCAAATATTTAATGTGGCTTTGGATTAAACTCATTTTTTGTAATACTCTAATCAAAGTCGATGAATATTTATATGTACTATAAGTTTTTAGTTTAATTTTATTTCAGTTACTGTACCGAATAATTGCGATGTCCATTCAAATATATGTAACCCCAGTGTAGCACAGCACTTCTTTAGCACAGATTCCCTCTAACACGTTTCGAGAATACGGCAAACACCCCTACTCCATGAAAATTAATAAAAACTCTATTACAAGCAAAATTTATCTAATTTAAAATTCGAGAAATTCCTGTATAACAGCTCAATAAGCGTGATAAAAGTTTTTAAACATTGTGAACTATTTTTCAAAAGGTAATTCGAAAATTTAAATGTTTAGCTCTACATAATTTATAAAAGAAAAATATCATTAAAATTGAAAATGCTTAATTTAAAACATGTTTGTCTAAAGTGCGGCCCAAAAGCCTTTAAAATGCGACCCAAACACAAATAATGAAAATATTTAAATTTATACATTTTTATTAAAAAAATAAATGTTTGCAATATTTTTCATATATAATCGATTCGTTAACATTTATTTTGAAAAAAAATTAAATAAAACATCTTATTGTTGCATTGTACATCAGGGCAATTTATGTGGAAAAATTTTAAAAATGAAAAGTGTATTGAGTGTTGTTATAAAAACTATTAATTTTATAAGAGCAAAGGGACGTAATTATAGACAGTTTCAAGAGTTTCTTAAGGTAATAGGCACTGCATTTGCAGATGTTATTTATTATACAGAAATAAAGTGGCTCTGTAAGGGGAAAATACTCAAAAGATTTTACGATTTGAGAACTGAAATAAAAATATTTATGGAAACAAAAGGGAAACCTGTGACTGAATTTGAAGAGGAAGATTGGGTTTTAGATTTAGTTTTTTAGAAGACTTAACAGAACATTTTAATGATTTAAATTTGTCACTTCAAGAAAAAATCAATTTATTAATAATATGTTTCAAACAATAACAGCGTTCCAAAGAAATTTGAAATTTTGGCTCAATCAAATAAAAGATTTGACGCCCATTTCAGTCCTTTGGCTGCACATAAACTTGTGAGTTGCACGAAATATGCTGCATTAATTTTTGATTTAATTCAAGAGTTTGAAAGTAGATTTCAAGATTTTCGAAAAAACGAAGAATATTTCAACATATTTTCTACCTCATAATAAATTACCTTCAAATCTTAAAATAGAGTGCATTGAACTTCAAAGTGACATTCAACTCAAAGAAAAATTTGGGAATGTTCATTTACTGGAGTTTTATAAAGATTATCTACCCCGCGATAAATATCCTAATCATCACAATTATGCTTTATTAATCTCTTCAGCTTTTGGAAGTACCAATATTTGTGAACAGTTATTTTCAAGAATGAAGCATACAAAAAAAAATTTTACCAATATCACTGACAAATATCTTGAAAATGCATTAGGAATTGCAACCTCGTCTATTGCACCCAAAATTGATTTGCTAGTTCAACAGAAGCAAATTCAACCATCTCATTAATTTGAATTTTTTCCATCTTTATGAAATTCAAATTAAAGAAATGAAACTTTTACAAATTTAAAATAAAAATATGTACAAATACATATCTAATTCAAATTAAAAAAATATATAACTAAATAAGTTAATTTTTAAAAAATTTTATATTAAAACTACATAGGGTTAGTTTTTATTACAATTTGGTGAAAAAATAGTGCACGTGTGGCCCAGAAAATTTCTTTTTCTTACAATGTGGCCCTCAAATGGTCATAGTTTAGTCACCCATGATTTAAAACTACCGTACATTATCCTTATAAATAAGCAGAGAATTTTTGGAATTTTTTAAGATGAAAGTAAAGGGGTTGGTTTATAGGTATATATTTGGATAAAACGTGGCTTAGGAAAAGCGTTTACTAAAACATTTTCTGTTAGGTAAGCGCAAGTGATTTTAATGTTTAATTTGGGGAATACTCTTTGAGTGGAACTTTTATGCTAAAAAAAGTTGCATAAAACCTTTTAAGTTAGTATCATAAACCGAGTTTCCGAATACCTTGAAAATTTACATTCCTTCATTGGGATTTTTGAACGCATATAATCATCGTAACGAGTTTTTTCTCCTGTGTATGAAACATAGATGGACGATCATGTGCTGTACACAGCTTTCTTTTCCTGTTTATTTTCCGAACAAAAAAATGGTGCAGATATTATGGCTAACACAGATAGTTGTGTGTGTACAAGGGAGAAAATGAATGGAAAAAATATACTAGCTTCTAACAGAAATACCAAAAGACAAAAATAAAACTATCATCGTTGACGTCGGGCGTTTCACTTTACAACAATTTGATTGGAAAATAATCGACACATTTTATTCACTTAGAAGCATTTTCGTCTTCATGGTAACATGTTTGAAAAATGCAGGAATGTCTTTCTTTCTTCTTTTTTTTTCAGTTTGGCTGATATACGAACTTTGATTTTTGGGTAAGTTTTTGAAGAAAAAACATCCGCTCGACTTATATATACACGGAAATATGGAGTAATGTTGATGATGATGATGTATATTTCTGTTCTATGAGCTATGTTGTTAAGCGTTCTCTTTAGGCTGCTTTCGTGTAACGTCAAGGACATTCTTTTAAAAAGGAATTGATCCAATATTATTAACATATTTTTACTTCATTGTTCTATAGAAAGCAGCATGTATATATTTATACATTATTATTTCTGGCTAATTCAATCTATTTTTTCTGTTTCAAAATGTGTTACGTACTCAATATTATATTATTTAATGTTAAATGGATTTTTCAAATTATATAATAAAAAGAAAAATGTTACTTTTATTGAAGGCTCCTAAATTTTGAAGATACGGAGTAATAAAAGAATTTATATGGTACAGCAACAAATTTGTGCTAAAATTAGGAGGTTTTTCTGTCTCAAAATATATTCAGAATTTCGTCCAAATTGTTTGGCATTAGTTGAAAACACAGTCTTAAGGAAAACTACTTCATATAAAATTAAAAACTTCTACTGAGTTTGTGTGTGCAGCTATTTTAACATACAATTTCGAAATATGAAAAGTAGCGGCAAGCTGAACTCTCAAATAGTAATTAAATAAGTTGAATTTTCTTAATATAAATTCTGAAAGCAAACTAAATTGAAAAATTTAAGTTGTTTCCTCACAGTTCTTCAAGAAACGTACTCAAAGTTTTCCAAGATATTTTACCTTTTTAAACACAATTTTCCTTCTAAAGTCACGCAACAAAACCAAAAAAAAAAAAAATTAATTCAAATTTTGGGAATAAATATAACTACAAACATACTCCATTTGCAAAACTCTAATCTGGTTCGGCGTCCCCAAAAGTACGATTAGAACATAATCAAAACATTTTCCTCATCAGTTAACAAAATGAGAAGATTCAAAGACAAGATTTTTACGGTTGATTCGTTTGAAACTGTCAAAGGATGATTGTTTGCCATACCACTTTGAGGATATTCACTGAGCATTTTTATAATTACGGTGAAACGGTGAAAGGTGATCTGGAAAAATATCTATTTATTTTAAGAATTAACCGACTCAAATAAAGGAAAGGAAATAGAATTGTTATTGAAGAATTGAAATGGTTAAAAAAGAATGCAAAGGAACGCACTTGAATGTGCAATTGAATTCGAATGTTATTTCTTTGTGATTTAATATTAATGAAAACCGGGAGAGAATAATAAAGTATGTTCCTATTATTTAAAATGTAATTGCACAGCAATATTCTATGTGAAATTTTAATACAGAATCTCTTTGTTCATGAGATATCACTCCACTTAAGTTATTATAAATTTCAAATTAACGTCATTTTTATGATGTAATCAGATTTGAGTGATTAGAACTATTCAATAAAATATTAACGATAAAATTTTCGAAATTTAATGTCAGTAAAACAACGAGAATGAGATGAAATTGGAACGTTGCTCTCCGAACTTCCATACTGCACTGTGGTCGTCAGGGACGTCTTAAGGCATGGACCACCTGGGCCCGGGCCCAGGGCCTAGGCCACAATGGGGCCTCAACTCACCCTTAATTAGATCATGATTTGAATAATTTCGATGGTCAAATGTTATTTCCGGTTGTATTCTCTGCAAAACAGGGAATTTCGGAAGATATGTCAACTGGCTACATGTGATGATCGTCGCTTATGTATTGGCCTAGGCCTACCATCATTACTCATTTAGTCAAGAGGCGGAGGTCTGTCGAGCCGGTTTGTGCAATTGTAAGTCATGCACATTTATTTGGTTCGGTTTATTTTTGTACGAGTATTTAACAACGTATGATGCGTGCTATCTACTTTTAAGTGTCGTAGGTGGGGCGTACATTAGTGTAGAGCCACATTAGGGGCTACATGCTGGATCCCCTACATTAGTGTAAGACCCAGTGCCACAAGAAGTCTTAAGAAGTCTCTGGTGGTCGTGGTAACCTAGTGGTTATGGTCACGAACGCGTGTCTGGCGTGTCAGGAGCTAGGGCCGTTTTTAATTCTTCCATCACCCTAGGTACTTCAAATTGTTACGCCCCCCTCACTATTTCCAGAGTATCTCCTTTCTTCAGTTCTTACCTAGCCAGTTTTGGTTCAGGAGGGATAATCACTTAACTCTCTTACTCATTTCCTTTTCTTTGTTTCTGGTGTCCGGAGAGTTTTTCCATTATCCTCCGCCTATGAACCCGCCGTGTCATGGACTGACAAATGGCAGCCGTAAGGAGGGGATAGTAGCAGGCTTTGGTCATTTCTTAACCTATGGCATCCCGGAGCACCCATTCACCATTTGTTATGAAACAATTCAAAATACATTAACAAATAAAACATTTTCATTTTAAGTAAGTGCTCATTGTTATAATCAGTAGAAGACTTAGTCTGCGTACTGTCAGCCATTCTTGAGTATTTTGGCTCTAGCTGCGCTAATCTTTAGGCGGTCACCCCAAAATATCTTGGCAGTCCTCCGGTCGACTGCGATCGACATAATACCCACTCCTGTCGTATCTCAACTACTCTATAGGTAAAGTTAAACATTTCAATAATGCTTAATAAAACATTTCATTTTAGGTTATGTCTGTTGATTGAGTTACAAAATAGCTAAATTGAAATGTTCGGTGTTTTTCTGCTTTCTTTTAATTGATGTTATGTTTGTCTACTTCTTTATTCGAGTTTAGGAAGTATCGTAAATTGAAACAAGTAATTTCAACTCCCCAAAAGATCGTGAAAGAACTTTAGAAGCTACTTGAACAAATTTATTTTAGTTCCGTCATCTTCCTGTGATTGTGATATTGGTGGCGAGGAAAATGTAGAAAATGTGCTCCTTCTGTGTTGCAAATTTGAATGAGAACGAAGCGTTCTAAGACTGGCTTTCAAGGGACTTAATATAAACTAGACTCCGTATCTTCAGAAACTTCTTTCCATCAGAAGTGTTTTTAAAAAGTTTTGTGAATTTGTTGTAAATATTTGTAATCCTTCATAACCTCAAAGGATTTTTTTCCTTCATTTCTTTATAATGTGTGATTAATACTTACTTCTATGAGCTCTGTGTGATAATTTGTGGTGCACGGGGATTTTATAATGGGCTCAATTTATGATGTCACATGATAAAAACAAACATGTGTTTTCCATTGACTAATTTCATGGACTAATGGACTAATTTCATGTGACGTCATTAGTCACCAAGCCAAGTGTTTTCGGCCAATCAGTTCATAAATTAATGCGACGTCATAATTATATCATAAATATAACCACGCGTTTCCAGCCAATTAGTTCAGATGCTTCACTGTTGCCAACTTTTGCCTTTTGCAGAAACTTTCTTTTAGAAAGTACATATTTGTCTACGATATAATAATGCACATAGTTAAACAAAATGCACTTAATTTAAAAGTATTCGTATAGTGTAAGTTTTTTTTTTTAATTTTGAAGAATTTTAACACGTGAACTCTTTACCCAATCATATCAAATTCTGAATGTTATTTACAAGTTCAACAACTAGTATGTCAATTTTTAATCAATGGGAAACACGTGTTTGCCGATATCATGTGACCATCATGAATTTAGTCCATTGTATTTGTTGTTCTATTTGTAAAACTCAGATAAAATTTCAAATTTCCCATTTGGGTAAAGATGTTTAAATGTTAGGAAAAAAGAATTTCTTCAAAAAGATTTTTTAAAATTAAAAAAAAAAATCTTATTTTATGCTTATACTTTTAAATAAAATTCATTTTGTATACATATGTACTTTTTAAGAGAAAATTTCTGTATAGAGCAAAACTTGGCAACACCGGACGCGTGAACTGATTAGCTGGAAACACAAGACAGTTTTTTTCGGGTGACTATGACGTCACATGATTAAGTGTATTTCACTATCATGTGACTATGACGTCACATGAATTGAACCCATCATTTTCAATAAAAATAAAAAATAAAAAACACATCGTGAGCCATTTAGTTTTATTACTGTACATGAAAATTTAATACCAACTTTGAGAAATAGGCAGGTTTAAATTAAAGAGCGCAATGATAACTTGGTCATTGTGGATTACCCGCGTTCTATTAACAAAGCATATGATTGACCTTTCCGTAGAAAAAGCTGCCACAAATTGCAGTTTGAGGGATACTAGTAGCAAAGAAAATAGCCATTGATCACAGCGTGCTGCAGGGAGCGATCCAAGCCAATCGACTTGCACGAGTGACTCGAAGATAAGAATGTTTTCAACCAACTAACCCAGTGTGCGGAAACTGCTGACACGCATAGCACAGAGACGGATCACTGCGTCCCGTTACAGACCATCCCTAAGGCTCCTAATTTTAAGAATTCGGGGTACACGAGCAGAAAGATAGATAAACTCTAAAGTATCGGCTGTTTTTAAATCATTGTACGTTACTAAAAACTTTCAGTTGATTGTGTAGTACGAAGCGCTTTGAAATTTTTATGATAAAAATTTTTGTGTGAGATAAAAGGGTTACGTGCACAGACAATTTAAGAGTTGTTCTATGAAAATCCTATAAATGAAAGGGCAGATATGTAGAATGAAAGAGGAAATGCATCAACGGTCGCTATAGTACCATAAAATCCAGGGTATAACGCGTACTCTTTTTAAACGAAAAATAGGTTCGAAATTTACGGATGCGGGTTATAAGCAGGGAATAAAAAAATAGTTTGAAAAAAGAAGAGAGTGAGGAGCATAAACAAGTAATATAAAACTTTTTTTTAAGTCAATCCCTACTTTGAAGGGAAGAATAGAAAGTATTTTATTAATGATTGAGAAAATTTGAACAAGATAACTACATATATATAGGGAGGGAATGAACTAATAGTAGGAATTGAAAAAAGAGAATGTTTTGTCTGCATTACCCCCCCCCCCTGTTTGGCTAGTTTAGTTGAAAAACCGGTTTTCGACGCCAAATTTTGTCATTGTTTTAAAAGTTACATTGTTAAAACAATGAAGATGAATCTAAGCTGGCGTCGAAAACCGGTAATTAATTAAATTAGTTTAATTAAATTAATGAATTAATACTTGAAAAAAAACTGTATTAACATCAAGTGTAATTCACTAAAAGTTTAAAAAAATTTATTTGAACTTGATTGGATGAATAGAAAGTATTTTATTAACGATTGAAAATTTGAACAAGATATATTAATATATATGTATAGGAAGAGTTTGAGCTAATAGTAGGATTTGAAACTCTCTTACATAAATCAAAATACTGTTTATTTAAAAGAAATGACATACCTTATGAACTTAGAGTTGTAACTCTAGAAATATATACTATTTTTTCAAAAGCCTGGAAAATATATAAAATAAATGACCCCACAACATAAGAGCATTACGTTCGTATAATTCAAGTTTCTTCGAAATACGGCGAATATACCTAAGAATGAAAAATGTAGCTTGAAAGTGTGGTGTGCCTTATACGCCGGATTTTATTGCAATTTAAGACTAAGCAAAAAACAATCGTTAAGAAGATAATGTTAGTTCAAAAGTTCTTATCATTACATTCATATATACCCCCTTGTGTAACAACGGATACGTTCCAAAAATTGACCTGTTAAGCCAACCTGTGTTATACAAAACAAAGAGCTAGTACTAAAGGGTGGATTAAGTTTCAAAAATTGAGAAACATGCTGTTATGTTTTCATAATTAAGATGAATATATTTGTTAAAATTTTTCTAAAAAACAATGCATACTAATATGAATTAAACAATATTTTCTTCGTCATTATTATACATACATATAAGCACTTTTAACAGTCATTGTTAACCTTTTAAAAGACATGTCTCTATTTTCACTTGACATAAAGCTACAGATAAATTCCTTAAAGTACAAACATAATTATTATTTCGTTAAATTATTTGAGTACTAACTGCCCGAACGTTTTAAATCCATGTTACCAAAAGAGAAACACAATTGAAATTTTAAAGTATACTTAAGTATTAATAATTCACGAAAATTCTGCATGGAAATCATATAACTCATACGTGCTCGAATTAAAATGTTAAATGAGGTATGTTTTGCAATTAATGGAATTCAGCAGAAGTCCTCAAAGAATATTAAGAGTGTCAAAGTGTAAGAGAGAGTAAACAAGAAAGGCTTCTATTATATTTAATGTTTCCTCGTATTTTATATAAATTTGTAAAAATATTTCTTGAAAATTTGAAAACTCTAGATGATTATTTAAAGAAATACAAAAATAAGTTCGAAACGTATGGAAAAATCTAAATAGATAACATAAAACTCGTTATTTGGTGTTTTTTCGAATGCGTGTCATTGCATTTCTAAGAGATTTAACTTAAACGTAATATCTCGAATAAATACTGAACTTACCTGATAAGCTTTCAAGCCTAAAAAACCGAATCCACAGCTGCAAATAATTTTAAATAACCTAAAATACTATATGATAGCTTAGTCATACACACATTTTAATCAATTATACGGAGGCTGGAATCATTTCACAGACTTCTAATGTGATAATTCTACTATTTTTGATTTACGCGATATAAAATCAGGATAGTAAAGATAACACTAAAAATCTATTGTGAGTTGAATACACACATGCACAAAAGAGATAGTGTTTTATTTTTTATATTCTTTCATATAATGTAGAAATGCTTTTGCAACATAATTTTTTTCTAAGAAAAATAAAGAGAAATGTAGTTTGTCTACTATATTCATGAATATTCTTTGATTCTCCTTTCATAAATATTCTTTTAATAGATATTCTTCCTTTATAGAAATTCTTTGATTTCTCTCTTTTGTAAATATTCTTCAATTTCTTTTATAGTGTTGCTTGATCCAATCGAAAAATTCAGAAGGGGGATAAAAGGCAAAATGGGGTCGACAAATCACCATAAAGCAGGTGGGGGGGGGCGAACCTTTATGGATCAACCTGCTACTTTTTTTAAAGAAGTGTTTAATGAGTTATGGTTATTAGGTTTATGGTTATTAGGAAAATAATAAAACTTTATAATGTATATATATATACTGTATAATAATACTTATATAATAAACTGCAAAATACAGTTGTGTCAATGAAATTGACTATGCTATGCGTAGACAAACTTAACGTCATAAGCAATTGTAGTTCACAAAGTAACTAAGGCAAGACAATAATAAACGAGTGTGCACCCCACCGCACCAAGTCCTATCACTCGTGATTATTCGTAATATTTCATAATGAACTTTGTTATTTTGAAATATAATGCATACCATTTTGATCGCTGGCGTGCCCAAAATATTGTGTTGTGTGCCGTTAATGGCACGCGTGACAATGGTTCGCCATACCTGCCATTGAGCATGTGGTCGAAAACCAAGTTAAGAGGATACAGTACGATTTAATTGACAAAAATCGGTCAAAAAATAAAATCTAATTTTTTTAATCTAAATTATTTTTCATATACTTTTCTACAAACTCACAAAAATTGGAAGCTCTCAGTTTGAAAAAAACGTAGAGTTATGATAACTTTTACGTTTGTTTTTATTCACATTTTCTAATGGTAAATTAAAAATTTAAACTGGCTTATCTCAGAAAGATAAAATAACTAGTTTGTCTTCATTTAAAATGCTAAAGATTTTTTTCTATTGTGCTTAACACTTGGAAATTTTTTTAACTTGTTGCTAATAGTACATGGAACAAAAGTTGGTATGCATTTTTCAATCAAAGCATTATTTATATTTTAAAAGATAATTAAAGTTAGAATTTACATATTTTTTAAGGAATTTTCAATAAGCATTCATAAAAGAAGTATTGTACGAATACCAATAATGTTATAGAAAACCCATACCAACTTTGTTTATACATAGTTTGACGTACTTGTAAATCAAATTTCATGCGTGTATGTCAATTTTTGTAGGAGTAGCATTTTAAAATCACTTCATAAATTTCAAGTTTTTCCCTTAAAAAATTAAATGGTTAGCTTTTTATAAAAATTTGAGCACAAAATATGTTTTACATCATACATACACATGGGAGGCAACCAAAAAAATTATGAAAATCATTAAATTAAAAAATTTTGTGTAAATCGTACCATGTCCCCTTAAGTCAGAGTAAATTTCAAAAACAGTTATAAAGGATGTGATGTCGAGGGGAATAAAAGGGGCAACTACAATAAGAAATACATTTATCAGACGTAAAGCATGTTTGCAATACGAACAATGCATCACAACTGACACCGACGGACGCGTTGAAACAAATACGGTGTGCTGGCGATGTCAGCTGACACGACGACGATCCGTGCAATGATATTCTTAATTTCAGCCACCGGCATCTCATACACAAGTGATTTCTGGTGGCCCCAGTAGAAGAAATCAAAGCGATTGAGGTCTGAGGAGCATGGAGACCAAGCAACAGGTTCACCACGTTCAATCCTTCTCCTAGGATACGTAGCATAGAGGTGGTTACGTACCACAATCGAAAAATGTGCTGGTGCCTCCTTAACTATGAACATATGTTCTAGTGCCCAGTGGCCGGTACTCCCTTTAGCAACTCCTTGAGAAAAAGGAAATTTACATACTGTAACGGTTTGGTACATAGCACACGAAGAGGCTTGACACATAGCACACGATAGACTAGAAAGAGGGCGCTGCTGTGAACTGTTTTGGCTATTGAGCGGGAAGGAGAGAAGAAGGTGCTCTCTAGCGTGAAAGTGGAGGAAGATGCCTGTAGTTCCCAATGCAATTTATAATTGTAAATAGAGTTGTAAATATAGTGATGCGCTTTGAAGAAATTAATAAAACGGTAAATCCGGTAAATAAGTTTAATGTGTAATTCAACCACATGAAGATACTACAACACCTACAGGTTTCTTCAATCCTACCACTGCACTCGAAATCTCGAATTCATTTGGTCCTTCTCCTCGTCTGGCTCATGGTCCTACAGACGGCTACTATTACCACAATTTTCAGAAATTAAACGTGGTTCTCGACGCGTTTATTGTGATTTATTGTCCCCATGCTGCCTATTATACATGTCTGAACTTGTCGGTCGAATTCGGCTGCACCCTGTAGATACTTTTAAGGTTTTTCTTTTTTAGATATTTCTCTATAATAAACATTCTTAGACTTTCTTCTATACATAATTTTTCTTTTTTAAAATTCGTTGATTCTCTTATTTTTGAAGAACTTTGATTCTCATTTTATACACATTTTTATGCTCTTATCTTATAGATATTCGTTAAATAATAATTATCAGATATTCTTTTACAAATAATCCTTTAATTGTTATTTCCTGCCTTTTTTTAATAAAAATTCTTCGATTTTTCTTTATAAATCCCTCATTAATATTCTTGGATTTTCTTTTATAAAAAATTTTCTTTTTCTAACTTTTAAATTTTTTATTTTTATTAAAGATAGATCCAAGCTCAGTAGTATATGTTTTGAATAATACTGTTGTCTGATATAAATTCTAAAAATTCAAAATTTAACTTTTTAATAACATTACATTTTGTTACATTTTTAAAAAATGATGCAAATATGTCTGACTCACAATAAAATATGCATGAAACCGAAAAATATTTTGCTGTAACATAAAAAGAGTTTTACATTTTGAAATATAAGTGTCGCACAGTATGCTCAAATTTCAAAAAACTAATTTGAAATTCATGGCAATACAATCTTGTTTCTCAAGCCAAGCACTAAATAATGTTATTAAAATAAATATAAGAAAAAGAGAGGCGAATTTTTATATTAGTATTTATTTCTTCATACCATGCATTGTTCTGTCATAATAAAAACATTTAGATTAAAAAGATAAAGAAAATTTATATTTTCATAAAATATTTCGATATATCCTCAATCAAGGTAAAAGTTCAATGATTGATAACTGAAGATCGGAACTGATACGGTAATAATACAAGAGGTATCAAAACGGAAAACCATGTCATGCACAAGTAATTCGATATTCAATTGATGTAATGAATTTTGTATATGTGCATGCTGATTTTTTTTTTCGTAGAAAAAAAAATCCACAATGTATTCAGTATATTGAAGGCTATTTAATCAAGTAATTGGTGTATTGAAAATTATTTTCGTCTCTGGAACGTGTGCAAATCTAGATAAAAATTTCATGGCCGCGAGCAACTTAACAGTAATCAAAGCGATTAGATGGTCCAGGAAAGCATTACACTGATTCAGAACGCATATTTGAAACAAGATAAATTATGTCCTTCTATTAATATACTTTGAACAGTTATTCTTGGAAGCCTTTTGGTCTGAAGCGTTTATTAAACTATATTTAGGCTTAGTTTCTATATTTGTGACGGAAAATAGTTCTTGCATTTTTATTCATCAGACGACATTTTAACCAATTGTTTCGTATTGTAAAATATTAGTTCGGTTTAAATTTCTTTTCTTTACTTTGAACTATTTCTTAATTGGCTATTTAAACAATACAGTATTTGCAAATGTTGTTAAGGTTTAAAATTCTCTTTGATATTATTATCGTTTGCTTTAATTCAATGTATGATTCATGTAACTGTAATTTACCTGATTATTAACTTATTTGTTGATATATAATCGCTTGTTGTTAAAGTTATGTTGTTGAACTTGGCATCTTTCGTTATTACTCTAAATATGCTTTTTTAGTTGAAAAGAAAAAAAGTTGTAATGCATAATCGAAGCTGGTGGACTTACTAAATAATTAATTTTTATATATTTTCGAGTTATTATCATTCATTATAAATCTTTTGGATCATTTGAGTGATTATACATAAGAATAAAAGACGTCCGTGGAATAAACTTTGGTGACTATTTTTCACACAAATATTTGGAACATTTTCATTTTCATTCTTTTACCTCTGTTAGTTACCTCAGTGTATTTAGTACTTTTCAAATATTTTAATTACTTTTTTCTATTTATATAACGGAATTCATACTGAATTAGTATGAATAGTTTCTA
>BMAV01026147.1:300178-315275 GCA_019973955.1 Trichonephila inaurata madagascariensis | reverse complement strand
TGTAATATGGAAATATAAACAAGTAGATTGATAAAATGGGGAGGGGGAGGGAGGAACCTGAGTAAAATCCTATTTTAGCCGATACCTTTGGCGAAAAAGAAAAATAAATAGTGCCAAATTCCGCCAACCAATCATTTTTTCTGCATTGGACTTCTACCTGATATGATGATAACTATTTGCCCAGATGGCTATAAATAAAGGCGTGAGCTAAAGTAGGAAACCGAAAACAGAATTAATATCATTCTGAAGAGTATTGTTATTCGTATTTACACATTTCACTTTTTCTTACTTACTATACCGTCGACCAATTTCGTAAAAAATCAAAAGAGTTTCCCAAATGCAGTGATATACAGCCAATAGTAGAAACCGTTCCCGCACACACTCAAACATAGTAATAACAATGTTAACAGCATTTGGCGATATTTTTTCGTTTAGAGAAAATGGTCGATGGCTTAAGACGTAAGTACCAAAGTTAATTAAGTTATAAATTTATAAAGTTAATAATTATAAATTTGAATATGGTAGTGTAAGAACGTGTTAAACACTTAAAAAATATAAGGAAGCTGTTGTAAGACTTTTTAAATTCTGACTATTCTTTGAAGAATAATATATATAGTTGAAACCACATTAAATTCTTACATTATATGACCAATTTAATTTCTTGATTTTTTACATTAATACTCTGATTATATATTTAAATATTAATTATCTCTCATCGGATCTCATATGCTTGTCATACTTAAAACTTAGGAACACTCTTCATAGCATTCATACGTAGTATGCGAAAGGGCCTGTTCAAAGTATATCTGAATTTCTCCTCATTCCAGAACACTTAACATGGGAGGAGGTAGATTCATTTAGGAATTACTTGCTTAAGTGCACCGACAACGTAATGAAGTCGGAAAGTGTGCCACAGATTTAGCTAACACTAATGCTGTGAGCAATTTATGGAAATCTTAATCTCTCACATGAGAAGTAAGCATTCAGTCGTTTGAAGTTAAGACAACTCAAGCTAAAATGACCGGCGCAGTCTCTGAGCACGTACTTCGTTACTCTACTGATGAGCGCACGTACGTAAAATCGCACTCATTAATAGAGTGTCTTTAAAAGAACATTTACTGAATATGTGGCTTGAAAGCACCGTTATGATTTTAAACCGAATGTATTTAGTTGTTTTAAGTTTCATTCGAACAGTCTGGAATTATTAGTTATTAATTTAAAGACTTTAGGAGTATATAAAGATAAATTGAATGCGTTTATCCAAAAGTATCCTTCAGTTTCAAAATTCATTCAAGTCCTCTTATGAAAAAAGCTTTGAATATTTGGAGCATATAAAAGAAAATACTTAAGGAATTCTTTTTTTTTTTGTAGAGATGATTATATGTGTAATAATGTGATAAAGTGTATCTCTCTCGCAGCCAGATTTTCATTCAACAACAAACAAAAGATAGAAAAATAAAATACACCAATGAAATATTTTCACTTTCACAGAATGAAATTAGAAAAAAATGTAAATTAATCTTTTTGTAAAAAACTAACGTTTTGGTTTGGTAGCGTTGTGTGTATTTTGTATTAGAATGTACAGTGATTAAATTTTTCAAGAAAAAATTGAATTTGAAAAATAATTTATGTTAAAAATTATGTAGCAGTACGTAAAAAAGTTTGATGCTTGCTACTAAAGGACAATATTTTAAGGATATATAAAAAGCTCAAAAGTGTTTTATATTGCAAACGCCTGAGCTTGTTCATCTCACAACTCTTATATTCTGTTCAATAAGAATGTATAATTAGTATTGCAATAAGCATTCTTCTCGGGGGGGGGCGACGCAGCATGTATGAACTTTCTTAGGGGTCGGAAACAAAATGGACAGAAAGACAATTGGAGATAAAAGTTTATATTAGCAAGTAATGCATTTACTTCTAAGATTCTGCAAGTCAGAACATTTACTGCTTGAAGAATTTAACACACCATATTCTAGAGACAAGCATGTATCGTGTTTCACTAAGTTAAAATCAAGAGTGATGGGTGGGGGGTGGACCCGTTGACCCCCTTCCCCCAATGTGTATTTGCCACTCGTAATCTGTAAATAACATATTTATTTTTCTGTGCTATACAATGAAAATATTACAATTTTCAAAATTTTTGGAGCCACATACTGATCATTTCACATTTTACTTCACACCTTACTAAATAGTGGTTGTTTAAAAATATTTATTTTATATTTAATTAAACTTAAGTGTGAGAGAGACAAAGGGAAAAAGAAGTAAGATATTTGTCTTGAAAATTTGTCAACAAATAAAATTTATCATCGTCAACTTTTTTAATTAAGGACCTAAAACTAATTTTGAATTTATGAGATGAAGTTGCGGATTAATTATAAGAAAAGTTTTTCATGTTGAGATTAAAGAGATATGTAATCTTAATTAAGCATCTATAAAGTTGGTGGTTTAAAATGTGTTTATTGTTTTACGTCAAAACTCTGAAATAAAATTTTTCAGCTTTTTTTAGAAATAATTACTGTGAAATACAAAAAAGTAAAATTTACGATAAAGGTTCAAAATAGAATGCATAAAAATATTAGAATTTAATGCTTGAAAAACGTGCAAGTAATATTTTATATTCTAGTTATATTCGCAATGCTGTGACTAACTGCATATTTCAGATTTCAAAAATATATTTTTTTATAGAAATTATATTTTGGTTACAAATTGATTTATTAGATTCAACTCTTTATTCAAATAGTTATTAGTTGATAAAACGATTTTCGAAGAGCTATAAAAATTAAAAATTAATTTTATGTTGGCTATATAAATTACTTGCCTAGAAACAAAGTTTAAGAATTGATTGCCTAGTGGAAAGTAATATCATAAAAAAAAAATCCATTAAATTTGAAAGCAAAATATTTGTTGAATTACAAATAAAAATTGTTATTGATTGAGCAAAGTTCCACTTTGTTATGTTTTCCACAAGAGTGCTTTTAACTTTTAAAGTTCATTAACAAAGAGGATAAATTAAATAATTAATTATGTTTTCAACTTCAATGCACAACAAGATCGACTATTATATACAAATATGGTGCAATCTTTACATTTGAATCACACACTTTTTATTTAAACATTAAAAAAGTTCATCTTTTTATAAAAGGTTGAAAAAAAATGGGGTCAAATATGTTTATAATTTAGAGTTTGGTTGACTAAATATGATTCGATTTACGATTTCGTATTTTTTTTACTTTTCCCATTAATATTACATGAAATTTAAGTACTTTTTTATATATTGACTGATGCGTATAATTTTAATTCATATTTGTAAAAAAATGAAAAATCACATCAATTTACAGTGTAAAGTATTAAAACTAAATCATCCACGGTTTTCAGTACAAAACTACCATTCCATCATTTTGTCTAAGTAGTTTACAGTCTCCTTGTTAGCCTTAAAACCATTTCTTCACTTTTTAACACGATTTTATTAGCTTCTATATGCAACAGAATCTTTGAATTCAATATTTACCCACTTTAAAAGGTCAGATTAATTCGAAATTCTGCACACTTGTTAAGGACCGATGTCAATACAACAATTTTATAATTTTGTTCAGTATCCTGATCAGAATCATCAGGATTATTGATTTCCCATTTCCAGATCTGGAGACTAATTCCAGATCCCATTTCCAGATTTGGCGACTAATTCCAGATCCCATTTTCAGATTTGGCGACTAATTCCAGATTCGGTGACTAAAAGATTAAGTTACAACCCGGAATCGAAAACTCTCATTGTTACTTTTTAGTTCAATTTTCTATAAAAGCTTGTTTTTTAGTTTTTTTAAACTATAATTCATTAATATGGCTACTTGCTTGGCGTGATTTGAAGAGAAGTTCGCCAAACAGCATTATTGATGCTACTCGTATTTTTTTTTTATTCATTTAGTTTTCTTTACTCTTTCAGTTCAATTAAAAAATGATATTAAATTTACGACAACACACACTCACATTTATTCTTTCCCAAATATTTTTTTAAAATTTTTTATTTTAGATTTTTATTAATAAATGCTAATTTTTTAATTAAAAAATTTAACGTGTCTCTTATGTTTGCTTCTTGGATATTAAAGTAATACATTGCTTTTTATTGACATATTTTAATTTTAAATTTATTTACTAGTAAAATAATTGTTTCCAGTAAGAAACGTGAGCTTTTTTTTACTAAAAATTGTTAAAAATTAATAAGCGACATCAAAAATTATCAATACTTGATGATGAAAGAATGTAGGTAATATGTTTCGTAAGCTTTTTGAAAAAAGTTCTTAGTTTATTTTTTGATATTTTAATAGTTCTAAATGTACCATTTTTGGCATACATGTTAAAAAGGTTAATGCTAAATATCTATTTAATGGACAAATTCAGAATAAGATATTTATTAATTCTTAACCCTCCAAATAAGACTCCAACAGTCATTTTATTTTGTTATTTTAAATTTTCATATTAATCAATATATGATTAAAAAGTATTTTTAAGGGAAAGAATGGCATAAAATGGTTTAAATATTCCGAATTTTAAATTTATTTTTCTTTAAAAAATGACGCGAATATACTTTTTATCAATATCATTTGGAAAGCCACAGTTTTTGGTTTGAATAGGTAAACGTTATCATTTCCAAAATTATCACAAGGAAAATTTTTTGAGGAAAAGAAGTGATTTTATAATTTCGTACAATTCAAAACCCACCTCTTTTCTCTGCTTATTGCTTTTCCCCTTCTTTTTGTTAGCAGATACAAAATTCGAGGTTCGATAGTATATTTTTTACGATTCTTAATTCGAATACGAAGTTTAAATTTTTACTTATATTAATCTTATATAATGGGTATTTAAAGGAAATTACATTCACAAAATATATGTATCGATTTAAATGCATGCAAAGAAATTTATAAAATTTAATATATTAACCCGTTCAGAACCATGATCACATATATGTGATCACGCGTTTCTCCCTCCACAGCCCATGGTATCATATATGTGATTCAGTTTTCCCTGCTCGTAGGCCCATGATCACACCGGTGTGACCAGAGTTAGGAACGTTTTTATATTAATTTTTACAAGCTCTAGATGGCGATTGAAAGCCACGTTTTTTGCCGAATAATGTTTCACAAGACTTTGAACTTCAATATGTGCTTTCGGCTCCCTTTTTTTAAAAAAATTAGATCCGAGATATTTATGAATATAAACAACTGCACATGTTTAGATTTTTTGAGAGAATTAGACATTTAAAGGTTCGTGATCAATTGCTCTATGGATTTCTGCTTATATTTTGAACAAGTTGGTTCAGTTTTCTATATCCGTATGCAAATATATGGGATTTTTGTCAATTTTTTTGTTTTTGAAAGTGTATGTAATTTGTTTTTATTAAAATAAAAACATTTTCTTTAAAATTCGCAATTGTTTTTTTTTTAAATATAGCGAAAATTTTTGTACTTTATACTCAGATATTATCAATGATCGTAAATTCTAAGTTTTAGCGTATTTGATTGCATATAAAACTTTATATGAATTTTTAAATGAAATTATATATATATATAGGCTTAGCAGGGAAATTCGCCCGGTTCCGTGTGTACGTATCCTCTCTGAGCCTCTGGGCCAGGGGAAGTGCTTTTTTCTTCTTCAGCTGGTCCTAAAGGGGTTAATTTTGCTTTTATGGATGAATAGGTTAAATAGTATAGAAGATAAATAAATGGATTAAAGTTACGCAGAATCAAAGGCATGATTATTTTTTACTAATTCCTTTAATGTGGATCATTACTATTTTTAATCATTAATAATATTTAACATTTTTAATTCAGTAAATAATCTTTTCACAACAAAATGGGGAAAGAAAACGTTACATTTAAAATGAAATTGGAAAATAAACCTTCTGGGGAAATTTAAATATTGTTTAAAGGAAATTATCAAATGTTGGTGATCTTTCTTTGCTATTTTAATTTTTCTCAGACATTTGTTTAATGTTTTGGCTTTTGATTGTTTTTAAATAAAAAACTAAATACAAATTAAATTAAATAAAACTATTACATAATTACGAACAAATAATTGAAATATTGAAATACACCGAAAAGATTAAAGCATTTGTAATGTGTTTATACAACTTTCTTATATATCTCGAAATGAGAAAGCTTACAATAAATGTTTTATCCACTGGAATTTTAAAAAAAAAACCTTTTTTTTGCTAAGAATGTTTATTTTTATTCTGTTACATTAAGTAAAAAAAACAATATATTTTTTTGTAGATTACAGTAATTATTTCTTTCAAAAAGAATTCGTTTCTTGAAAAAAGATACGATTTTTTATGGAACTATGTGTGTGTGTGTTTTTCCAAGAAGCATTTTTTTACATGAGTGTTAAAATTAATATTGTATCTGTAGAGAAATTACCACTTTGCAAAATTTTACACCATTTTTAAAGAATACTTTTCTTAGGTCTGCAGAAAATTTAAAATATTCTATTCACAATAATATATTGACTTTTTTTTATAAAGACCAAATTATATTGTGACTCAAATAATCAGACATTTATTCCTTTTCTACAAATGGTATTTTACAAACCAAATTACATTTTAAAAACTTAATAATAACTTTATTCATTTTGAACAAACGATATTTTATTGTGTAAACAAAACCGTATTCAGAGGGAAAAAAAGAATTTGATTGCCTTAAATTTCCCTAAATAACATTTACAAATTCTCAAATTCTAAAGAAATGCAGAGGATATTTATATTACCTACATATACAACGCAACGTTTTTGTGAAGAATACAGAAAGGAATTATTTGAGTAAAATATCGCTTCTAAACTATTTACACGGAGTAAATAAAAAAACAGGATCCCGTGAAATATTTTCGAGACATTTTTTCGAAAATATTTCAGAAGAACATGGGTTATCGGGAGCATAAAAGATGCAGTTTTTTCGAGCTGAGCCTCGTAAAGAAAAGGGAACCGTTTCTGTGCTGTCACCTTTGTTCCGCTTTCTGCCATTTCGTTTTCTAAAGCGCTGAAGGTACTTGTCACATAACCTGAGGATTGAGAACTAGCAGATGGTCTTTTTTATAGGTGAAAAATATACTCTATAAGAAAAACAGATATCAGAGTCAGAAAATTCGGAATGTGTTACTAGTAATTTATATATAAAACCTTTTTTTTTAAAAAAAAACTTTAAATTAAGGTATCCGACTACGTTTGGAACCATGATTTTAAAAAAGCTCATAAATGGATAATTTTCATGATATTTAGTGTCACTTAGATTAGAATACATGTATAAAATGGTTTTAAGGACATTTTGACAAAAAAAATTTATTTAAATACAATATTTTGGCAAAAAAATGAACTTAGAATAATCTTTTTTCAAAATGTTCTTCAATGGAAAAGCAATAAAGCATTTAGTTTTGTGTATGTTTAAGCATTAAATTATTTTACTGTCATTTTAGTAAATACTTGCCTTTTTGAAATATTATGTTTGACACATTTTTTAATACTATCTTCCTGTACAATATTTTTTTTGTATTTTTATTTGTTTGTTAATATTTTTATCCTATTTCTTTCATGGTTAAACTGTTCGCTTAGCACTTTACACTTCTTAATTTTGAAGCATGGATGGAGGACAAGGTTGAAACATCGACTTAGCTGCTCACTCTTGATCACTAAACTATTATATGAGAGAACGTTGACGCCATGAAATATTTGACGTATTTCAACCCTCCGTTATCCTGTTTAATTGCTTCTCAAACTCACTATGTTAAATGGAACTGACCGTAATATTACCTTCAAAATCTTCTCTGGGGACATTAAGATAAGCAGGTACGTTTCAGGGTGACTTTAGTCATTTGATTATAATTAAAAAAATTATGGTTTTCTATTCAGGAGCCCGCTTGTATCTTTTAGTATGATGTTTATTCACTTTTCAATAATTATTTCAAATTGATGAAGTTGTATTCATTGAATTTTTTTTTGTTATTGCCATTTATAAAGCGTATGGGATACATAAGTTGCAGATTTATTGTGGACTTTATAGAGGGTGTTGCCGAATTCGACCGATAAATTCAGAGAAGTGATAGTAGGCAGCATAGGAACAACAAGTCGCCATAGAATATGGGGTCGCAAATGATATTTACTTGATGAAAGTAGCGATAGCAGTAGCCTTCGGGAGGACACTGTGACTCAGTGTCCTCCCGATGGCTATTGCTATCCATCGCTACTTTCATCAATTTTGCGCCATTGAGGTGATTGGGCAGCATGCGTATATCCAAGCTTTTGTTCGGCCACTCTCCTTGTCTAACAAAAGCGTGGATATACGCATATTGCCCAATCGCCTCAATGGCACAAAATTCTTTAATTTCCTAAAACAAGTCATTCCGGAATTGCCACAGGGTGGGTAGGACACGTCGAACAAGAACGTGTGGTTCATGCATGATGGTGCACCAGCGCATTTTTAGATTGCGGTGTGCAACCCCCTCCATGCTGCATATCCCGGAAGGTGGATTGGGAAGTGGACTTGTTGTCGGCCCTCCACGCTCCCCGGCTCTCAATCCCTTAGATTTCTTCTTCAGGAACCACCAGAAATCGCTTATGTATGAGACGCTGGGGGCTACAGTGGAGGATCTCACGGCAAAGATCGTCGTGGCTTGAGGTGACATCGTCAGCATACCAGCTTTGCTTGAATGAGTCCAAAAATTCTTCGTCCGTCTGTGTCGGCTATACTATGATCTACGTGGCCGTAACTTCGAACAATTCACAGGACAATTACTTATCGTTGCGTTTCTGACGTAAAGCTGTCATCCATTGTTCGTATTGTAAACATGCTTTACGCCTAGTAAATGCATTTTTTACCTCTTATTTCCCCTTTTCCTTCTACTCGACATCACATCCTTCATAATTATTTTTGAGAATTATTCCGACTAAACGTGGCTTGCAACCCCATGTTCTGTGGTGATTTGTCGTCCTCGTGCTACCTATGACAACTCTCTGAATTTGTCTGTGGAATTCACGCGGCAACACCCTTTATAATCTACTATAGAATAATGACTATTATAATTTTTAAGGGAGAAACTTATATTTTATATATTTAATGTGTTAAATTCAGATAGAATAGCGTATTCACTATTAACCGTTTTCATATTTTATTTATGAGTTTAATTAAACTTGAAGGAATTTTTAGTAAGGATATTTTCCGTTACTTTTTTTTTTATCTCAAAATATATCTCATAAAAATAAATTTTCCACAGAATATTATTTCTACCTTTGTTTTCAGATATTAATTTAAATACTTGTATTTTCTTGGGAAAAGATTTATATTTTAATTCTTATAAATTTTATTGAATTTTACAAAATATAATATTGCAACATCAATCTAATTTTCTTAGCACAGCTGAATAGTAATACTTAGCTGAACATTTTTAACAAGCAATAAAATAGCATAGTTAAAAGAAATGAACATAAATAGTTTTAGTTAAGTGATTTATATAATAACAAGTGAGACTGAGAGAACAAGTAAGAGAGAGAAAAAAAGAGACAGTTTTTAGTTAAAATTTTTAAAAAAATGTATATTGTTTTTGAAACATTAAGTAAACACCATTAGATTGTTTTTGCTGCAAAGAATGGTATTTATTTTTACAGAAAAAAATACACACTCTCTTTTGGAATAATCAAGCCTCTTTATTTTAAAGAAGATTTTTAAATTCAGTTCTTGAATGAGAAAATTTAAGCATTTATTAATTTATTCTTTTAATATAAGGGTTATGCTTATTAGAAGCAGATGACTGGATGTATGATATAAATTGATAAATGATTTCCCATTTTTGAAAAGGAAAAAGGAAAACACGCAACTATTTAGAAAGAATAGACACGCTGAATCTTCAAGAAAAGAATTTTTCTAGTTATTCTTCAGTACTAACAGACGCCGCTTGATTAAAAGCAAAATTCTTAGCAAGATATGATAAATTTTCCCTACCGTTTTACGTTGTAGAAAACAACTTTATAAGCTCTGCAAATAATTTATGAGACTGTAAAAATAATTTAAAAATAGGTTATTCGGAAATTTTTCTTAAATACAGTTGAGCCTTAAAATTAATGTTTGAAATATTTACGTTTCTCTCAAAATATTGCACAAGCAGTAATACTAATAAAAATAATAACATAATTTTACTATGAATTCTAATATAAATAGAGATATAAAAAGTTACATCAATAAATACAAATGTGTAACTAAACTTGACTCTAAATGGGCTGTTTTTTTTTTTTTTTTTTAAATCTTAAATTTTTACAGTAATTAAGTAGAAGTTTTTCTGTATTGATTGAAACCAGAGAGTTTCTAATAATGCAGTGAAATACATTTAACGCGAAAACGCTTAAGACGAAATATCGGTTAACACGAAATAATATATAATGGTTCCGATAAACTACTATGTATTTTAATGCACTTTTTCTCTTAACACGAAAAGATTTCCCTTCTCAGAATGAATAAAATACGGAAAACACCAGCCGGATTGGACTGTCCTACTGTATTATCAGAAGAATTTGTTGCAGTAGATGATGACAATGTGCCTACATACTCAATTATGGCAGTCAAAGATATTTTGGAGTTTGTTCAAAGCTAAAAAAATATCATTGATGCAGATTCCAGCAACAAAAATGAAATGAATAATGCAGTCACATCATTAAAAGTATGCGCAATTATTTAAACGGATATTCTAATGGTGAAATGAATAACAAAATAGACGATATTGAACAATTTGTTGACAATTTGATGCTAAAAAAACAATGCAAAGAAAAATATAAGATTTTTTTGCAAAAAATCAATAAATGTTTTTCAGAAAATTTTAAAATTTTGCATTAAATTTCTTTAAGTTTTTGTGAATGTTTTTGTGCTTCACTGATTTTTATAAATATATGCATACATACACATCTATTTAAATAAAATACTCTAATAATTCTGTTGATATGGGGGAGGGGGGGGGTTGCGATATCCTTTAACAGGAAATTCTTTAAGCACGAAAAAATATTTCAGTCCCTTCAGTTTCGTGTTAAGCGATTTTCACTGTATTTTATCAGATCCCCGGATTGTACTCTATATTGAATAGAATACAATTCTACATAAAAAAAAAACTATTGAGAGACAATTGTGTTTCAACTCAGTTATGATGCAGGCAGCACTCAATTTGTGAGGGATTACCCCCTCTCTCTTGCCCGTCTAGATGTGTGGGAGGAAGAGAAGGAATACCAGACATGTTCAAAATCGACTTATATATTGATCAACCATATTAACAGCACTAATTCACTTAAATTCAAGAAGATAATGCCTCAGTATGAACAACACAAGTGGAACAACAGCGAGATGCATGAATTCTACGAAAACTACGAATATCAACCACTTTAATTTAGAATCAATTCAACTATCCCAAATAGCTTAACGTTACTTTAAGTTTAGTGACCAATCTTCACTTTAAATCTTCGTCTATTTAATAGTTGAAATATTCAATAATTTGTAGTGAAACCTGATTAGTAGCAATCTCACCTAACTCCTGGCTTTCTTTCTCTCTTACTCCTGCTAGCTAAAAAGACCTGACTATTTATAGTAGATTTAATTTGAATATCACAGTTTCTTCTTCAGAAGAGTTGGTTGTGAATAAAAGTGAATGATAGCCCAAAGATTTCCCAAGAGGATTAGTGGAAGGTACGCGAATAGTTCCGTCACAAATTGAACTTGCTCTATTTCTTCAGGTTGGTGTCAGAGGTACAAAAATAAATTGGGAAACTGTACTTGAGAATTGGCTAAATGAGCTCCAAATATGTAGTTCTGAGGGTAAACACATTAATCCCTCTCCCCTCATATTTCCGGTGATTCACTTAAAACTATTGAAACATTTCCTACTTTACAAAACAATATACATTGAAAATCGCTCAACACGAAACTGTGGGGTCTGAAATATTTTTTCGTGTTAAAGAATATTGGGGGAAAAAACTATATATTCAACAAAATTTAAATTTATTAGAGTATATTTTATTTACATAGATACATATATATGCAGGCATTAAATAAAAATCAATGGATCAAAAACATTCACAAGAACTTAATGAAATTAAATACAAAATTTTCAAGTTCTGTTTTTGATCAATAGCCTTAAAAAGCTTCATCTTCATTTTAAGCGAAATAGAAGTCTGCTTTACTCCTGAGCTCTTTAACATTGTTCTCGTAAAAAAGTCTTCTAAAATATAAAGAAAAAAAAAGAAAGAATTTTATACAAATAAACAAACCCGCGAACCAAACTCACTGTTTTTTATCCACACTTCAATATACTCGTTACCAAATTCCAAAGCCAACTGATGAGAGATTAGACGTTTTTGTGAGGGGATGTTTGTAGGCGCGAAGGGTGAAAGTAGCTTAGTTAAACAAAACTGGCTTATCCCAGGCTATTCCGAGGGTATTTCAAAGCCAATTTAACCTCCCTTCTACAAAACACTTGAAACCACCTCTCTTTTGTTTCACACCTCTTTTGAATCTCTCCTGCGCGGCTGGGGTTTTCTGCATATTGTTCATCCCCAACTAAAGTTTGATTCTAATGAATGGGCACGACAACAAATTAAATACATGGGGTCTGAAATTTAAATATTAAAGTTCCTTTTAAAGAAAAAGTATTTGAAGAAAAACACTTAATTTAACTAACAACACTCAGGACAGATTGCTTTCTTTCATGCCCGACTTAGAATGAAATTCCTTTTAAACCCCAAGGAAGGAAAAGCATTCTCCCTCCCCTCTACAGCTGCGTCCTTCTGCCACATCATAAATACTTTGCATACCCCACCCCAAGGGGGGGGGGACTAACCGTTACTTGTAGCAGGTGGTTCACTTCGGACGCTTACACCCTAGAAGGAAAATCTTTTCGTGCTAAAGAATGTTTGTTTCGTGTTAAAAAAAACAAATGCATGAAAATACATAATAGTTTGTTAGAACCGTTTTAAAATATTTCGTGTTAACCAATATTTCGTCTTAAGCGTTTTCGCGTTAAACGTATTTCACTGGATTCAATATGCTTGTGACTTGCAAATTCAGGATTAAACTCCAAATAATGAAGTGCTTCTTATAAGTAGGATTCTGAATATCTATTCTCAGTTTTGGCTGGTATTTAACGTGCGAGGTCATTTGTAGTAAGAAAAAGATGACATTTTTGATTTAGAGAGATTAAAATGGAGTTTTAGCACTACTGTAAATTTCAACAAATCTGTCAGAGAACCAATCAGAGACATGGTTGTATCATAGTACCAAAGCTCAAGACAGCAATGTCCCGATGAAGACCCACCGTGTACAGGAGGCAGTTGCACGTGAGATCTGTCGAAGTTTAAGCGTCCTGCCGTTAGTAGGATGTGGAAGTTAGGTGTTGTCCACGACACTTGACCATGGTTTACAATTACAAGGTTATTGTAGTTTTCAAAGTAAATAGATATTTCAAAAGTGTTGTTTTTTTTTTTTTTTTTTTTTTTTTTTGATATTTTGAACGAATTTGCCTTGTAAAAGACAACGTATACCTCATTTAACTTCAAACTTGTGGCTAGCCTGTTTTTTTTCCCTGACATTAATCATGAAAAATTACTGACTCGGCAACGAACTGATGTCAAAGAGAAAATGATTGAAAATAGAAACTACAGTCGAACCTCTATATAACGAACCTCTATATTGTGAATTTTTCTATATAGCGAACTTTTTCCTGGAACCACGAACATTTCACGATTTTCTTCGTAAAATAATCTCCTAATAGCGAAGTGCATTTTCTTTAAAACGAACTTTTTCTCTTGTGATTCAATTTTTTTCCTTCCTATTTTTGAAGTATTTCTGAACATTTAAAGTTATTTTCTCTTTTCACACATTTTATGATAGTTATAAATCTTGAACTGGTTTTACTAGGTGCCTAACTCACCGAGAGCAACAACACCGAGGGCATTTCATCCAAGAAGTGCAACCCTTAACCCCCTGTCCAGTTCACTGGAAACATCTTCGACATCCCCTTTCCCCCTCAATGGAGTCTGGTGTCCTTGACCTAGTCTCCGTTCATTTGTAGTGTTGATCAGTTGCACTGGTACATTCGTCTTTGTAGCTCAAAAATGTTAAAACGTTAGTGTTTGAGCATCAAAGAAAAAAAAATTAATTTTTCAGGAAGTGGGTAAAAGCGCCAAGAAACTTTTCTTGCAGTTTTTCTTCCTTTTTTTTGATAGGTAAGATGTATAAAATAAATATATAATAATTTACGAAAAAAGGTGTTAATAATTGCTTTTTTTAATATGTAGTGTTTATGAATTTAAAGTTTTATGCGGTTTATAAAGAAAATTGAAAGATGAACCTCTATATAATGAATTTTCCATATAACGAACTCTTTTTCGGGATTTAGCGACTTCGTTATATAGAGGTCCGACTGTATTTTAATGGTTAATGCGACTTTTACAATTTCAGTAAATAAATATTTGATGTTTTTCTGCTTTTACCGTATCAGTTTCTGTACGTTTAAAAAAATGTCGTGTGATTTATTTCAACTATTGATTTTGATTTTTATTCTTAAAATAAATTCTCCAAAGTTCAAAACAATTTCTTTTTACAGAAAAAACTATAGTGGTTAAGTTTACGTTAGCCAGGAGGTATAATAATAAAAAAGATACATAAACAATCATAGCAACGTCAAATATGAATTTCTCTCCATAGAGGCTAGCAAAATATTTTTTCAACTAAATCTGAATCCAACATAATATTGATATAAGGAAAAAATAAATACACACAATTGAAATATTTTGTTTCTATTTCTTCAGCTTTATGGAACTCTTTTATTCAAGATCTTAGTTTCCCTTTATAAGTTGTTCTGGGGAAAAATCCTATAGTGTGTGAACTATGTAATATTTTTGTATATAATTCCAAGTTAAGAATCTTAGAGAGTAATTTCTGTTGTTGCTCATGCCACCTGCCTGACATAGTCAGATCGAGATGAGCTAGATGTACGCCTGTCGTTGGCTTTTAGCCTTGAGCACCATACAGGTGACAGTACGATTTAGCTCGGAGAAATTCCCGAAGGAACGATAGAGGGCGAC
>BMAV01026147.1:284947-300078 GCA_019973955.1 Trichonephila inaurata madagascariensis | reverse complement strand
ATTTTCTCCAGTTCCCTGCACTCGTGATTCAGCCCACTAGACTTTCGGACCCACTGATTTAACGAGAACGTGCTCCGCGTGTACTCGGAGGGTATTTGGCGGTACGGGCATCGAACCCAAGCCTTCCGGTGAGGAGTCCGGTGCTCTAACCACCAGGCTACACACGGCCTTGAGTTTCTGTTGTTAAGTAGATTTAACATTAGAAATGATAGATTTACGTTTTGAAATGTGAATGAATATTTTTTACTTTGAATTATATTCTGTGTAAACTATTCCCTCTGTTCTTTTTTTTTAATTCTGTTTTTCACTCTTTTTCTCCCATTTTTATTAATCTCCTTGCATAAAATTATGTTATTTGATGTTTTATAATGGGATTAATTAAAAAACTTTATTTCTTACTCAAACTGCAAACTAAATCTTATTTGATTAAAAGTTGTTTATGATAGCTGCTGGCGAATTTCTCCTAAATTCTTGCTTACAGAGTATGTTAGAATATTTCACCATAGAAAGTTGGAGAATTTAAAAATAGAGTTAGGAAATGAGTCTCAAAAACCATTGTGCTTTATGCACCAAAAACAATTAAATGATCTAATTATTTCAGTTTCTACCTTTGTTCATGTAACGATATTTAAATTCTTATAAGTTTTATAGTAATAGTTACTGAAGATTGTGTGAGTTTTTTTCTTAGTTTTTTATTTCTTCGAAGTTAAAATGTTATTAGGAAACAAAGCTTACACAGTTTATTGATAGCGAATGAGATTAATAAATTCACATATTCAACTGTCATGATCAAGAATTCTATTAATCACAATCATCAAATAAAACGAACTAATAATTACTATTGCCAAAATAGTTTTGGTAATTAGTATTATAATTTTCAACTATATAAAGGGAATTAGAATTGTAAATATCTTTTCAACTACTATTGCTACAAAAATGTTATTGGTAAAGAAATTGATAAATATTTTTATTTATCTAAGATACACACAGGATCAATGTCAATTTGCTCATGAATCGATGAATTAGACTGTATCAATGATCTTTCACTTCTTCAATCCATAACAATAACAAATTAACATTTTTCACCGTATAAATGCTTCACACCTCACTAGTTAGCATAAATGAAAGCTTGCGAATTTCTCTGAGGGAATTTAAGAAAAAATATTCTTAATTGGTTGATTTTAAGGTATCCGACTACGTTCGGAACCGTGATTTTGCAAAAGCGTATATATGGATAATATTTATGGTATTTAATATCACTTAGATTAGAAAATATATATAAAATTGTTTTAAAAATATTATTACAGTAAAAAATTATTCAAGTACAATATTTTGACAAAAAATGAACATAGAATGACCCATTTTCAAAATATTCTCCTTTTTCGAAAAATGCTTCTATTATAATAATATTTTGCCTGTGTATAGCTCAGACCTCCGTACAGAGGCTCAACTAGAATTTTTGAGATGTATAAGTTAGAAGTGGGTTTACCCATGTTTTACGACAACAGAGGGAAGAAATTTTAAGAAAAAAACGCCGATAATATTTCAATGGGTGGTAACTCTAAAAATAATGTGAATTTTTCAAAAATCATAGTTGAGCCTCTGTACAGAGGTCTGAGCTATATACAGGCAAAATATTATTATAATAGAAGCATTTTTCACAAAAGGAAAACATTTTGAAAAAAGGTTATTCTAAGCTAATTTTTTGCCGAAATATTGTATTTAAATAATTTTTTTTGTCAAAATGTCCAAAACAATTTTTTATATGTATTCTAATCTAAGTGAACTAAATATCATGGAAATTATCCATTTATGCGCTTTTTTAAAATCACGCTTACGAACGTAGTCGGATACCTTAAGGTCTGTGTAGGGAATCTGTTTTTCATAATGGTGCAATATGAATAGTCTTTAATGATTGATCTTGTGAATTAATGGGATTCTATGCTTTTTTTTAAGCTTCTATATCGTTACAATTTCTCTGTCAACAAATAACTTCCACAATAATCAATATTTGGACTTGATAATGAGACCCAAAGTCAAACGCTTGATAAAGCTTTGTACCCAAATCACTTAAAAAAAATCCTGGCTAATTTTTTAGATTTTTGGTGATTACCGAATTATCTTAAGCATTTTAAATGATGAGAATTTTTTAATGGCTAAAAGTATATGAAGTGAATTGAAGTAAATCCCATTTTAATTGAAGTTATATGTGGCAACATTTGTACGCGTCTTACCAAAGAAATAAAAGACTAATGACTTATACAGAATTCACATTCATAATAGATCAAACAGAAGATACAGACACAATGAATTTTAATTGGTAGCTGTTGACCAGTGGCGCACATAGGAATTTTCCAAGGGGAAGGGGGTCTAGGGTCTAAAGTCCACCATTCGCATATCATTCTCCAATACGCCGCCCAACATATTCTTCTGATTTTGTTGATTTTCTGGATCAAAAACAGTAAAAAATTAATAAACAATTAATGCTAATTATTGAATAATTAATTAACATTACTTAATAAAATTAATTATTAATAACAAGTACTTAATTATACATTTTACATACTATATACATTGGCTCAATCGGAAACAAAAATCCAGGTTTAAGGGGGAGGGCAGTGGTCCGGACCCGGGGACCCTCTCCCCTTGTGTGTTCCACTGCTGTCGACTGATTGGGGATTGCATTATGATTTAATTTGTACAGTTCAGTTAATCAAAAAGAATTGCTTTAGTTGGTGAATTCATTCTAGGGATCTTAAGAACGCTTTAAACCATTTATTTCGTTGAGTAGTGAACCGCCAAGAGCGGGTTTTGGGAAAATCGATTCCCAAGGGGGGTAGCGGAGGCATTATAGACCAAAATTCTCTTTTTGAACTAATACGTCTAGAGACTATAAATTTGCATGTATGTTTCTTTTTTTTGTTGAGTAGAGATCTCTTTAGAACAGCTTCTGTCGAAATCGATCCAGGAAGGGACATTACGTGGGCGTTATAGACAAAAGTCTCCGTTTTTGAACTATTATACTTACTAACTTGAAATTCGGTAGGTATGAACCTTTGGATGGATAGAGATCCGATCAGAACGGGTTTTGAGGAAATCGTCATCCAAGTAAGAAAGAGGAGGAGGGGGTTCAGGAGATGCTAAGATCAGGGATGGCGAAATAGTGACACGCGTGCCCTTAATGGCACGCTACATAATATTTTGGGCATGCCGGCGATCAAAATTTTTTGCATTTTATTTCAAAATAGCAAAGTTCACTATGAAGTATTACGATCAAACACGAGTGATCGGTCGCAGAATGGCTGGGAGCACATTCGTTTGTTATTGTCTTGCTTTAGTTACGTAGATGACTA
This sequence comes from Trichonephila inaurata madagascariensis, assembly GCA_019973955.1. Taxonomy (NCBI): domain Eukaryota; kingdom Metazoa; phylum Arthropoda; class Arachnida; order Araneae; family Nephilidae; genus Trichonephila; species Trichonephila inaurata. The sequence goes on along the minus strand of BMAV01026147.1, from coordinate 296,725 downwards.
CAGTTGCTTATGATGCAAAATTTGTCAACGCATAGCATAGTCAATTTCGTTGTCACAACTGTATTTTAAAGTTTATTTATGTTATATTTACAATTTGTAACTGTTATTTAACATGGCTAATCCAGCAAAAGAACAAAAAGTGTAAAATAGTAAGTGCAACCGAGAATTTCAAACTTAGTGAATCTAGAAATATGGCATTATTAGTAAAGGCGAGAAAGTGATGTGTGTTTTATGTTTTTGAACAGAGGTATGCAGAACATCAACTGTAAAAAGGCATTTTGAAACAAATCACAAATTCTCTTGTCAAAAAAGTGAACAACAGCTAAAATAATTAATTGCTTGGAAACTATTTAGCAGATGACTCCAATTCAGCATGCATTGTACTAAAAGATACATCTTACAATCCTAATATAAGTTATTTATCATCCAGTCTGCAACAACAGAAGTCACACTAATCTTATTTTAATTTGAATTACACAATAAAAAAATAGAAAAAATAGTACGCTGATCTATAAAGGTTCGCTACCCCTGCTATAGATAAAAAATTCCCCTTTTTGAACACAATTAGACTCACAGATTTGAAATTTCGTAAGCTTGTCTATTTCATTGAGTAGTGTTCCAAAAAGATCGGATTTTGCGGAAATCGTCTCCTACACGGCGTAAAAGGTGATATTTAGATATTTATTTGAGGTAGATTTGTATATATTGACTTATATATATATGCAGATGAACCTAAGTAATAGCGGTTTATTCATTTTTATCTATTTATTTTACTTCTCTATTTTATTAGCTAAATTGTTCTTCACTTAAACTCTAAGGGAAGAGCTTCCTGAAAGTTATTCCAAATATTAAATAAATTTAGACTTCATGAAAATTTTTTGTATCCCTCTATCTTGATTGTTATATTTTTATTTCACCCGAGACAATAACGTGTATATCTGCTATATATAGAATATTCCTAAAAAAAATAACCGTACAGAAACTAACATTTCCCCTTTTACATCTCATTCGACAGAGTTTAGTAAATATATAAATTTTGTAATACACACACTCTCCTTTGAATTCACACATTTGAGTATACCTTTAATAATGTAAGACCAAATAAATATATGTTGGTATGAATGTACATATCAGTGAAATAAATTGAATCAACAAGCTCGAATATATTCATTTTTAGCTCATTTGGATGGAAAAACGATTCAATAACTGTTTTGTTAAATAAAAATAAAAACATTCCAAATTCGTCACAAAAGAAAAGAAAAATATATACTGAAAACAATCGATTTAATTTTGCTCCAGAAGTAATTATCCACTCAACTCGGTTACCTCATTTGCACTCAAAACCCTTTTAAAGCCAAAGATGATTGAAATTCCTTGAAGAAATCTGCGTTCTAATTACACAAAGCACCTTCGGAGGCGAATAAGAAAGAAAGAAGCTGTTAGAAAAAGAAATAACTTTTGCATATTCTAGAAAAGGCAGTTATTTAAATTGTAAAAATACCATCGGAAGGAGGTATCTGTTCCACTTGAAAGGGCTTACAAATTTTGAATAACAGAGTAGTAACTGAGACATGGTAAAGGCGGATCAGAAGATGAAGTATTCTAAGAAAACTTTATTTACAAAAGGGAATAAACGTAGAAAATATAAGGCAATTCAGTACCGCATATTCAGAGTACAGTATATATTGAATTAGAGAGTATATGTAATTGGGGCAATGTATTTTTTTTCCCTTATTGATTTGTTTGTAAAATCGATTTTTTATTTAGTATGTATTAATTCCCAAACTGTTATTTTCTGTAAATACTTGTACTTTAAAGCATAAATATATCACTCGCACCGTTTTAGAGTACAATGTTCATAAACAGTTAACGAATTAATCTAAAGTATAATTATGTGAGAATGGTTGTATCTTAATTTCTGCAACTTATATTTAATTTGATAGATTGAGAGATGATAAAAATAACATTGTGAATTAACTTTATTCTGTTAATTGAAATTTTAATAAGAAAGAACACAGTTATAAGCACTAATACAAATCTCTCAGATGTAATAATATTGAAACATAATTAAAAAGGTATTTTAAACGTACTACACATTGAAAGTATTGGTATGATGCAGTAGCGTTTACGTGATCAAAGCCCATTTTGTGGGAGAGAAGATACTATTTTCATAGTGTTTACTTAAAAAAATTATACGCAAAAAACAAAAAAATATCAATACATTAAAACATTTTCAATAAATAATAGTTTTGTTACGGAATTTTATCTTATCATTCACAAATTTGCCATTTGTTCACTAAACTTTATCGTATATTTGCCCTTTTCAATTGAAAACTAGCATTTTGTTATTTATGAGGTAATATCTCGGTTAATTAAAATGTATATAAATTAAAGTATTTTATTTTTATTTTTCAAGCCAAATCCAAGAATGGAAGGCAAATAAATATGCAACATTTTTAAATAATTAGGTTAAACACATCTATTTATCTTACCTTTGTGAAAAAAAAGATAATTTTCCCTTAATTATAAAGACATTCAAACGATTCCCTTTTGTCAGCTTTTTAATTTAAACAATTCTGATATTTCTGCACTAGGAAGGTCCTGACACTATTCAAATTTTTAAACCACCAATCGTTCTTAAGAAACTGCTAAAATTAAAAAAACAAAACAATTCATATTAAAATGCTGACCAACGATATCCCTATTAAAATCAATTTTATTCTTATCTTGCAACGAATCAGATTAAGAACTTGCTTTTTCTTTGCTTATTATTATTCCTCAAATCAATAGTACCTTCTGCCCCAATTTAGAGTTAAGGATTTAATTTTCCGAGCACTTTCCATTTCGAAGTGAACGATACTTGTCCCCTCGGGCGAGAAAAATATTTCCGAATTTCTCATAAAATCACTTTTTTTTACTCTTTACACCCCGAGGCCCATAAGTCTCACAACCGAACACCCTCCTCCTGTCATCCATCCTCTAGGAAGTGACTGCCTGTTCATCATTAACTGCTAAGCCCTTACGGTAATCGCCTACGTCCTTGTTTGCTGTTGTAGTTTCTGGAGCATGACTGAGAAGGTGAAAAAGAAGTGTTTCGGTGTTCCGCTTGCTTGGTTCTGAAAACGACAGCGAAATGCCACAGCTTAGGGAACTTATCAACTTGAGGAGTTGCCTCCTGGCCGGAAGCTTTGATTGTATCGAGCGGTGTGATGCTAGCGAGCGTGCCATCTGTGTTAACGACACTCGCTGTTGATATCTATCAATCTGTGAGTCGGTTGGTAATGAGTCAGATAAACAAACAGATCGTTACGGGAGTCAGAAATGTTGGAGTTGTGTCATTTCCCCAGTCCTTACAGATTTTTTTTTTTAAGAAGTGGAATGCGAAGGGTGTTCTCAAGCGTTTATTTTCCGTTTATCATACTGGAATATTGTTCTTTTTGTTCAGAATGACTTACAATATCATTTTCAGTCTCGTACAACATACATAAAAATGAATTTACTCTTGAATAACCATTTTTATAAATTTTCCAATAAGTGCCTGTCTAATATAAAATCAAATAAGCTCAATGGACTAAATTCATGACAATCACGTGATATAGGGAAATACGTGTTCTACATTGAATTTGAAACAAACATCAAAATAATTGTACTTGTTATTCTATTTGTAAAATTTACATAAAATTTCAAGTTTCATAATTGAGTAAAGATGTCCAAATATTATAAAAAAAAAAATTACATCAAAGGTTTTTAAGTTTAAAAAGAAAAAAAAAATTTATTTTATACGTGTATTTTCAAATCAAGTATATTTTGCTTATTTATAATTGTTGACAAATATGAACTTTTTAAAAGAAAGTTTCTGCAAAAAGAAAAAGTTGGCAAAGAACTTTGAACCGATTGGACAGAAACATATGATTGAATTTATTATGTGACTATCACGTCACATGAATGTATAAATTGATTGGCCAGAAACACGTGTTTGTCATTTATCATGTGATTATGATGTCATATGAATTTAGCCCATTCATGACGGTCAAATGATAAAGACAAACAAGTGTTTTCCATTAAATTCAAAACAGCCATTAAACTAATTGTACTGGTTGTTTTATTTGTAAAACTGAGTTAAAAGTTAAAATTTCAAATTTCATAATTGGGTAAAAATATTTAAATATTATATATTTTTTTTCAAAAACATTTTAAAATTAAAAAAAAAATATTTTAAGCATGTATTTTCAAATAAAATGTGATTTGTATTCCTATGAGCGTTATTATTGTTGATAAATATGTACAATTTAAGAAAAAGTTTCTACAAAGAGCAAAAGTTGGCAACAACGAAACGCATGAACTGGATTAGCTGGGAATACATGATTCCTTTTATCGTGTAATTATGACGTCACATGAGTTTTTTTTAACAGATTGGTTAGAAACACGTGGTTGTCATTGTCATGTGACTATGACGTCACATGAATTTAGCCCACTAAAATATCAAATAAAAGCTGAATATTTAGTCACAAATGTCTGATAAATGTATGCAGTAATACCCGAAACTTGAGTGATAGATGGGAGAGTGATAAACCTCGTAAGTCGAATTCACATAAGTCGGGGTATATTTTCGTAAATAAATAGGTATAAATTATTTTTAGTTGGGGCCGAAAATGAAAAAAAAATAGCAATTTAGAAAAAAAATTTTTATAATTAAATCTTAGAGAACTTCGATCTGGGATTTTGTATTTTGATGTAAAAGGCATCATAAAATCTGACATTAAATAGTCTGCCAGATCAAACAAATTTTTTTCTGCTGCAAAATTTCCTCGTAGCAGCAAATAACATTTTTATTCCTTATTTTGTTGAAAAAAATACGCTCATCGTTGGAGTCTATATTTTCTAAAAAAATTGTGTAACACTTTTACAATTAAACTGAGGCCTTCTGTCAAATTCCCAACCATCATTTGATATTCTGAGTGAACCATCTAAAGACTTGATTTTTTCAGATCTTACTCTTGCTCATGCATTTCTTTGAGCTCATTAAGTGTCAACTCCTGATCATGGAAATCCAGCAATTCTTGATTATGTTATGGCAAATTAAAATAAATTTTTTATGCCTAAGAGTTGATTACGTGCTACACGTCCGAATATGTACAATAGCTAAATTGAAAGCGAGGAGTGAGTAATCGAATTGTGTAGCGCTCAATCAAAAGACGAATCGATGAAACATGAAAATCGCGTAAGTCGGGGTAATGTAAGTGAAGGTATTAATTTACTTGTGAATAGATTAATATAAAATTTTTTATAAGATCTCAAGATAATTTCTCGGGGCTTCACAAAATGCCTCCCAAATTGTTTGGGAAGAACAATATTGAGCCCAATCGTGTTGGAAATACAAACCGATCCACCGGGAAATAACCACTCTCGCGTTCAGTTCTTATTGAACAAAATCTTTGTTTACATTTTTAAATGCAGTACACAGTAAATTTATATAATACATATTAAAGGTAACTCCACGATACACATAATACAAATATATAAATTTAAAAATAATAAAAAGAAAACATAAAGGGTAAGAGAAAGAAAAAAGAAAATACATTATGCCAGCATTCTTACAAATGCATCAAAAATAATAAAAATATTCAATACAAATGCACCGTACAGACACAAAAACAAAAGAAAGAAAAAAGACATGAAACATTAAAAAAATGTTTTTCAATTCCCTTTTTCAGTTGTCGAGAACCACTTCCTGTTGATACTTTTTTCCGCTTAGTTTGACCTTTAATTTTAAAAGAATGAATCAACATCGGAAGGAGGATGATTCATTTTGGATCCCCTCCCTGCTTTTTTTTATAAACGTAATGGAAGAAAGCAGTCTTGCTCCCCCCAGAGTTCTGCGAACCCATTTCAATGCAACAGAACCCGCTTGCGACCACACAATAGCAGAAGTCCAATCTCATTCTACCGACGCGCGCGCGAACGGTACTTATAAGTACCACTCATTTTAAAATAACATTGAACAACCAATTTTATGAATATTCTAACAATACTTATAGCAGGAATATTCTTTGAAATGCACTCTTTCAAGATATATGGCAACTCGGGTTCTATGATGAGTATTTTAGCGAGGAAGGCGAATAGTTTTATAGCAGAAATTGCGTTTTCAGCGGATTGCAAAGATTATCATTTTTGTCCCGAAAAAATAGTCAATGTCAAAATTTAAGAGTCTTATTTTTTTTATATGTTAATGAGGACCTTAGAAAACAATTTAACTCTTTATTTTAAGTGAATAGTGTATATATAATTAATTTTACAGTGGGATATCTTTAATTAATTAATTAGCTTTAACGGATTAAATTTCCCAAAGTTGAGTATTTTGTTTATGGATATCCCTTAATTTTCAATGTAGTGATCCCCCCAAAAAATATTGCATGAAAAAAACTGCAGTAAATCATAATGCGGTAGATAAAGGGTTAAGAGGATTGTTAAAAAATGGATAAGTTTTTTATTTTGAAAACTAAAAACGATTAAAAAAATTAGTGTAAGATTATATTAGTATTTATTTGTGAAGGCAAAAAGAAAAAAATATGATAAATAGTAAAACAATTTCCCAAATGCAAGACTAATTCATTTTTCGTTAAACGTAAGAGGCATTAGAGTTAAGGTATCCTAACACGTTGAATGATCAACTTCATTAAAACAAACATTTTTGGGCTTTTATACGTTTTTTTTTAATAGAGCAATTTTTTGGCTTTACAAAACATATATTATTCTGTTTCTACGTCACATAGAGGCCAAGTTTCAACAAATTACATAAAATTAGAAAAACCAGAAGTGGATGTTGAATCTAACAGTAGTGGGCGTTTAAATTATTCAAAATCTAACTTGCCGAATCAGATAACTTAAAATATAAAAATGTATTTCTATGAAAGATTTTGAACCTGATATTTGTATCATTTTCTAGGTAAATGAACGTATTAAAATAATTCTAACTGTATGAATATTTTTTGAGTTATGGCTTTTTATTTTAATAATAGCCTCATAAATAGGGCATATTTCTTATAATATTTGTTCGATCGGCTCTAAAATTTTTAAAATTTTAATAAAACATTAACAGATGTTGGAAAGCTAAAATCTTATTTTTTAGACAATTTGAGATTTTTACATTTTCAAATTGTATGGATTTCAACCTTTCTAAAAATACCTTACTTTAACATTTAGGGTAATTAGAAACTCTTAAAACCTATTTTTAAATAATCGTTGAAACTGGGCAACACCCATTTGAATGGCGCGAAAAATGTAAGCAAAGTACTTCGTTTTTGCATAAAAGTTGAACGTCTGATATTAACTAAAACATTTATCTTTTTTTATAAATTGAGCCTTTTATTATTTTATTTCCTAGCCGATTAGAAACCTCACTGTATATATAAAAATCATTTTATCTCAAAGTGTAAATTTTGATGTTCGATGTACCTTTTCTGAGAAACTGCTGTTCACAGGTATGTTAATTTTTTTATGATATATTTATAATGGTGGCTAATATGTACTGAAATGAGCTTTTTGTAAAAAACTCCAAAATATTCATTTTTTACAATTTTTTTATGTTAAAATTGGGTCAAATTTCACTATGTTTGATGAAATATTTCATAAATTGTGAAAAAAATTCAAAATTAGCTAAAAGCTCATTTCAGTATAATGAGAAAGGTGTACTTTAATTGAATGGAAAAAATTTCCAGCAAGTACATATAACAGATTTTGAGAACAAGTGCATCGAAAACAGCCAATTTAACATTGTCAGTATACATATAGAGAGAGGTTTACAACTCCCCTTAAAATTTTTGTACATGCTCTACATAAATATATGTTATTTATTTTAGTAATATTTTTATTCATTTAAGTTTTTATTACTTTTTTCTCTAACTGCGTTAAATAATTTTTTAAAAAATTGCTCAGATTTTACTTATAATTGTGGTTTATGTAGGATTTATATAGTTTACTTCAAATACTGCTGCTTAATTATTAGTGCATATTGGTACTGATCCCAAAAAGTATTTATATGGTTTATAAAAGTAGTTACGAATTTAGTGCAATTAATGCCTAACTTCATCTTAAAATAGTGTAAATAATCCATATCTGGATATCTAATACGTGTGTTAATAGTACTTTTGTAGTATTGATTTTATGATAAAATTTGTAATATTCACAAACAACGCCATCTCTTACGTTATAATGGCGTTTCAATGGAAACATGTCAAAATATTGGTGATACAGCCAAGTCGGCATCGTTTTTGGCAACCAAAGATGGTAAGTTGGCTGTCATATTGATACTTCTGGAAATTACAGGAGAAATATATTAATATTACGACAAATGATGTAAGTGGATCTTTCGAGAAAGAGCTGGAAGGCAGCGTGTACCATAAGGAAAATGTATCATTGATAAACAATCAATACATTTAAAAACAACAGAAAGAATGCAAATGACATTATTTTAAACATAAATTCACTGATTAAAAATGAATAAATTCAAAATGTCTGACTTAAAAAGTTGATATTTCTATCGGAATCCCTTTAATAAAAACAAAGAAAAAAAAAAAGAATTATGTGCAATAAATCGAATGCGCTAGAAGTATCACCACAGGCGTTGAACTCAGCAAAGATATCTCCAAACATTCCATTTTCAGATTCAGATTTCGAAGTTCCTTCCAAACAGTCTTAGCAAAGAATAAAGCTTTTAGTTTCGAAAGAGAGACAAACGTTTTTGCAAATCTTTTCCTAACCCTGTACAACAAGAAAACGCTTTAAGCTTCCAGTTTGGATGCAGAACACAGAGCATTCTATCTTGCCTTCTTTTCCGAAAACAGATTCTGGAAAAGTGAGAGTGAAAAGGCGATGAAAATAAAGAGGATTTCTCGAATCCTTCAGGTTATATAAAATAAGATAAAAACATTCTATATTGTCCTGAGACTCACCACGCTATTGAGATGGAAGCCTAGTTTTCAATAAGATACAGTATTTGTTTTAAAAACATATATATTTTGAGTGATTTTTTTTTGTTTTTGTTTATACAAAAATGAAAGAATGGTACTGAAAATTATTAAGGGAAAATTGTATCGCTCTGAAATATAGAAATAAGGGGAGATTTAGGGATATACAGGTGTTATTTATTCGCTTCTATGTATGTGTGTGTTAGGTAACAGGATTCCACTAGAAGTGAAGTTAATAAAAAAAAAAGCTAGAATATTTGAGTTTTGCTATTGCTCAGATTTCATAGGGTGTTTATTAAATCGAAAATATTTGATCTGATTTCTTTTTAAGAATGTCTTTCTTTACTTTCTTTTTTAAGGAAAGATAACTCTAGGGTTATCTTCCCTTAATATTAAGGAATAGGACCTGAATTTGGTGTATTTTTTCAGATATAAAATAGCTGAAACATTAATATTCCATTCTGGCTTCTCTATTTTTTAGAGAGCAGCATACTCCTCATTTTTACTGAGTTGAAAATGTGTTTCCTATTTTTTCTGCTATTCCATAATGCTAAATGTGCTATCCATAGTGTTCAAATTAAAAAATAATTATCGATGGAATATTTTGAAATTTTAAAAAATGCTCTATATTAGAAACAGATGTTTACATTACAGCGTTGCAAGTTTTTGAGAAAATTGAGATGTTTTCCTCTCCAAAAATGTGTTCCGCGTTTAGTTCCAGCGAAGACAGCCTTATTAACAGTGAAAAATGCATTTTTTATAACATTAATAAATCCATAGCAATGTTTTTTTTAAATAGTATTTTCCAGCTTTTTTCAAAATAAACCAATAACATATTAAACAACAAGAACAAAAACACAGGAAACGTTAACGTTAAAAACTATTATAACTAAAATAATTTTTAAAATTGATCTCTTATTTATCACTTAGCAGAATATACCCTGTAACTCTCTTGTTTTTCGTTTTAAATAGTTTTTAAATTGCAATTTCGAATAATTTGTTTGTAATTCTAAAAAAAATAAATATTATTTTAAAAGAGTATAAAAGGCAAAAGGATTTTAAAAACTATGCGTTGCATTCTACCTATAAACCAGTGGATCCCAAGCCTTTTCACCTCCTGGAACCCTAAGAACTTGAAGGTGCTTTCGTGGAACTCCTAGAACTAGAAAGTGTTTTCATAGAACCCCATTACACACATATACTTCGAAGAATATATCTCAAAATAATATTTAAAGTAGATAAACATGTTACGGGCACTTTATATAAAGGCAATTAAAAAAATATTATACTTATTATTAAAAAATTATAATCTAATTTTTTAACATAATTTTACTCATTAATATTAATTTGTGTGTGTGTGTGTGATTCAAGTTTTTCACTTATCCATGCAATATTTAATAACTCGAATACCTGCTTACGTTTTTTCACACAAACTGTCGAAGTCTAGGTCTATTGAGATTAAATGTAATTGCATTACTTATTCAGGGTTTAATTTGTTTTATACTTTGTTTTTGTAGTCATTCACGTAGAGAAATATATTTCACTTAAACGCAATGCTCTGAATGGCATTAAAATGTTTGTAGCTGTATGAAAAAACCCGTATATTTCATATGAATTTTCAAATTAAAATTTAGATGCTGTTCTTGTTAAATTCAGATCATAACATCAAATCTGTTGATAAGATGTTTCTTCTCTTTCATCATAGGTGTTTTTTCCACAAATACAGAGGGGTGAAAGGGGAATTTTCCATTAGAAAACTATTTAGTTTTGCAAGGCATTTTGTTAAATGACGTGTAGAAATTATCTCGTGGAACTCGAGATAGTAAGAAATATAGAATATTCTCAATCTATTAGGAAGTATATATATAAAGGTAAAGCGTTTTATTATTAATTTATTATATTATAATAAAAGTTTAAAAAGTGTTGCATAATAAAGTTATTATATATAAATAAAATTTTCACAGTTTTAATGAGTAGGACAAGCTATAGATATTTGTAACTGTATGAACTTGATACAGAACGTGAATCCATTTTGAATGCATATTTATTTCTTCTAGAATTTTTCATTGTGACTCGTGGAGCCCCTGGGTAGGCCTCATGGAATCCCAGGGTTCCGCGGAACATAGTTTGGGAACCACTGCTATTAACTATTTAAACTATATCGACTCTTTTTATGCAAGTACGTAAGGAATTTCATATTGAGATATAAATAGAAAAAATGTAACTATCACGTATGACGTGGAAATACAAAACCAGCACTAAAAATATAGCAATGACATCTAAAAGTTTAGACACATAAAATATTTCCTGAAACAATCGTAGAAAAATCTAATTAATGAATCTTAAGGTATCCGACTACGTTCGGAACCATGATTTTGCAAAAGCATATAAATGGACAATATTTATGATATTTAGTGTCACTTAGATTAGAAAATGTACATAAAATTGTTTTAAGAATATTATTACAATAAATAACTATTTAAGTACAATATTTTGACAAAAAATAAACATAGAATGAACAATTTTCAAAATATTCTCCTTTTGTGAAAAATGCTTCAATTATAATAATATTTTGCTTGTATATAGCTCAGATCTCTGTACAGAGGCTCAACTAGAATTTTTGAAATATATAATTTAGAAGTGGGTTTATCCATGTTTTACGACACACAACAGGAGTGAGAAATTTTAAGAAAAAAACCCCGATAATTATTTCAATTGGTTGTAATTCTGGAAACAATGTGAATTTTAAAAAAAAAATAGTTCAGACTCTCTGGAGAAGTCTTTACTTTATAAACACACACACACACACACA
>BMAV01026147.1:252520-272065 GCA_019973955.1 Trichonephila inaurata madagascariensis | reverse complement strand
TAGGATTTAAGAAAAGGGAGATTGTACAATTTAAAAATAAAGTTTATGGAATGTAACTTATTTGAAATAATTAGATATTATTATTTTTATTGATGTTATTTAAAGAATTTAATAAATTATTTATGTCATGATATTCAACATATTTTCAGCAATGCGGGGGATTTAGTTTTGTGGGCAAAAAATATTTTAAAATTTTTTTATGTTATTCTCTTCCAAAAAGTTACTATCGTTGTGGCATTTTTTCCCCTTAGGAAATAATACTTTACTACCTGTCTGAAGTTCCTTCACTCTTTTAATTAAATGTAAATTCTTCTGTGGAAATACCTTCGAGAACGTTATTAATAGATTTTAGTTTAAAAAATTGGAGAAGAGTTTGTTAATAAGTTTTGAAAGATTATGACAAAGTTTCACAATTCTTTTTAAGTTTAAAATTAATTGTTGTAAAGTATATTAAACTTTCTAGCAAATGTTGGAGGGAATAAAAAAATCCTGTAAAAAAGTAGAATATTTTTTTTTCTGATTTCTAAATATATATTCCAGGTGATATGAAATATCTTCATCAAACCTTCTATTTATACAAAAAAAAATCTTAAATTGTTAAGATACTACTGATTTACTATAACGTTATTTTTTATAACAATTTTGTAAACGATTATTTATTTTCTTATATCTATATTTTTTATTAACATGCGCAGGAACAAAACTACAAAAAAAAAAAATAAAATAAAATAAAAATGGAGCAAATTAACCTGTATCAGAATTTTGAATAAATTAAATAAGTTCTCTACTTTCGTATTTTATTTTATAAAAGTATAATAGAATACGAAATTTATTAAAATTAAGAAAAATAAATCCTTTTTTGACCGAACTAATCTTTCAACTGACATTCTTTTTCTTTCAGAATTTAATCTATTTAAGAAGTTCTGAGCCCTTTCTTACTATCATTTTCTTAAATAAATTAACTGAACTTAGCATTTTATTCAATTTTTAACAACTGAATAAATAAATTGTGAGTTTTTCTTCATTACAGTAAATTTATTTAATACGATTTAGAACCATGTCTTTAATATATTTTTTTAAATTGATATTTCTTTAGAAAAACTAAGTGTACATTTAAACACAAGTTCATTTATTTAATCAAACAATATAGAAAAGGAAAAGTTTTAAACTATTTACAAAGATTTAAAAGTCATAATATAACTTAAATAAAAACGTGTTACATAAGTAGAATGTTATAAAAAATGTGTTGGTTATCATTCTCCTCATCGTTTGAAAAATAGAGAAATGATTTTGCAACTATGTACACACAAAATCACATTTTTTGAATTTAAAAATCTTGTACCGTTCACTAAAAGTGATCTGTAAATGTAACATCTCAACCAATAACTAATAATTTCTTAATTGTTAGAGATATATCATTATAATTTTATTCATGTATATCCTCCTACTTTACTCATGACTCTGCTTATTAATAATTTCAGCGTATTACAATTTTTAATACATCTGTATGTAATATGTTGTTATGCATGTTCATTCTCTCATATGAATATCTTTCATTGAGAATTTAAGGGACACTTTTTGACATTTATTTAAAGTTTGGTTCCATAATTATTTTTAAAATTTTTTTTAGGCATATGCTGTAAAATTATGCACCATTTTTCTTTTAAGAAATTGATATTCATATTTCTATACAAAATTCCTAAAGTAGACATCTATTTTCAGTTATTTTGTAAATGTGCTTCTTGAATTATGTTTATATTTAACATTTTTAAGAAAAATATCTCTCAATATTTCGATTTTTTTCAGAATGAGATAATTTGCATTTAACGATAAAGTTCAATATCGATTAAATAAAGACAATAAAAATAAAGAGTAAAAATCCAACCAGAGCATGTTTTCCCTATATGCTATTTTATTCCTGTATTTTTATTAGGAAAATAATAAGCAGAATCAGCTGAATCTTAAAGTTTACCGGAGAATTACATACATTTCTAAAAAAAAAAAAAAAAAAAAAAAAAAAAAAGAAGAGAAAGTTCAGGAAAGATCAGTTCAGGGAGAGAAAGATCATTTTTTAAAATTAATATGATATTTGAGGCTTTATATGTATATTTTGTTAAACAATTTAATATTGGGCTAAGTAAATCATTAAAATAGTAAAAAAATAATCATGAACCAAAATAATTTTTTCCTGAGGGAAATATTTGAAGTAAAAATATGTACCGTAAAATCCGGTGTGTAACGCGCACCGGTGTATAATGCGCACCGATACTTTCAAGCTGCATTTTTTAATTTTCAGGTATGTTCGCCGTATGTGTGTGTGTGTACCCCGCTTTTTAAGAAGAAATATGAAATTTTAGTATACAACGTTCTTATGTTTTGAAGCCATTTATTTATTCGAGATATTATACCAGACTTTTAAAATAATGGTATTTTTCTTGAACTATAACTTTTTTAGTTCATAAGGTATATCCTTTCTTTTAAATGAACAGTATTTCGATATGTGTAAAAGTAAAAAAAAATTTATACTCATCTCTTTTGTTATTTTTAAAGCTATCGTTTATGTACCCGGTGTATAACGCTCACCTTTATATTTCGATCTCATTTTTTTGTGTTCAAAGTGCGCGTTATACGCCGGATTTTACGGTATATTTTTTTTTTTCACTATCTTTTCAGGGTGATTCATAGAAGTATACGATTTTCACATGTAACAGTAACATAAAACAATAACACTAAAACAGTTCATAAAACAGAAACAGTCATCGACACACACCACCTCAGCGAACCGTAAGGTAGATGTACACTTAAAGTGTGTGTCTCTACACTAACGGAAGTGATGCAGGCAATAGTACAGTACAGCACTTGCGAGATTCTTCCAAGATAAATGTGTTCCGTGAAATGTCCAGAAAGAAAGTGTTAGCCCCCCTTTTGTTTCTCGGGCAAACTGCCACGGGAGCTCATTTATTGGATAACTCTTTGGTTGATGTCACAGTTGTAGAAGAACTTAATTCTCCAATTGGTTGGTACATCACCACACTGGTCGGCCAACTTGCAAGATTACCTCGATGAGCATCTCCATCACCAAGAGATTGAATGAACCTCGAAATAAAATATGGCACTCACTCACTGGGCACTCAGAAGTCCTGATTTAACCCCTTGTGATTTCTTCTTGTGGGGTTACAAGGTATTCAACTTTCCCCTTTCTGTTGATTTAGAAGAATTAAAAAGCGTAACAAGCCGCTATCTCTCAATGGACGTGATTCAGATACTTTAACATGAATTTAGTCGGGAATGAATTAACAGCTCGTTGTTTCTCATGTGATTAAAGGTCCTCACATAGAACGTCTGTGACTGCCTCTAAAAAAACTTTAAATAATCCCATGCAATTCTATTGCAGGCAACACATAAAATATCTTACTTTCTTCTTGATTTATAGAGCATTGAAACTGTATACTTCTTTAAGAATCACCTGTATTTCTAAATATTTTCTTCCAATGCTAAATTTTAGAATCCAAGGAAAATCTTCTTCATGATGAAAACATAATTAAAATTATAAATAACAAAAATATTTGATAAATTTCTCTCAAAAGGTGCTCGTTTTATTTGTTTCTGGTTTTCTCAGAAAATACTGGAATATTTATTATCAATTATCCAGAACTTTCTCAAACGCAAACAAAATATCAGAATAATACTTCATATGTGTGAGAAAAGTTCTGCACGGTAAAGGGCCTATTCAAGTTAATTCATCAAGTATT
Organism: Trichonephila inaurata madagascariensis; assembly: GCA_019973955.1. Classification (NCBI taxonomy): domain Eukaryota; kingdom Metazoa; phylum Arthropoda; class Arachnida; order Araneae; family Nephilidae; genus Trichonephila; species Trichonephila inaurata. The sequence continues at coordinate 268,313 of BMAV01026147.1, read as the reverse complement.
CTAGTTTTTAATTGGTTGAATTATTGCTGATTATTCAGTTAACGCAGTTAATCTTACTTAATATGTACTATTTTTATTGGTTCTGCAAAATTTTTACGTAAGCATTTTCATTATTAATTTTTATACATTCTTAATACAGAAGGAAATGTTAGGTAGTTATTTCTTAGTTGTAGTTGGAATTATAAATTGGTAAAAAAAGCTCACATTTGGTTTTATTATTATTCATTCGAACCATTGCTGGTATATGTCAACAAGAACAGATAAGCTCTAAGAGAAGTCAAAGCAATTGTTGAACACTTGGCGTTCAACATCCGTTCAATGTTTTAAAAACTTTATTGTATGATTAAAAGACAAAACCTGTTAACCTGTGTAACCTGTGACTTTCTCTGTTTAATTTATTTACAATTATTTAACAATGCGGAAAATAATTTTATATTCCTTGATTTTAATAATTTTCGCAAAATGTTATTTACAGTTCTTTTATGACTTCAAGCTCAAATACTTCCATAAGTTATAACATACATTTTCGTATAAGAAATAAAAATATTGTTCGGATCTAAGCATATTTCTTCAATCAGATTTATTCCCGTATTTAAAATCCACATTAAATAATTACATACATAACATATATATATATATATATATACTAAAATATAAATTAAATAATTTTATGAATAAGATTCAAATATTATTAATAAGAGAGGGAACGTAAACGACTCAAAAATCTTCTAATTAATTTCTTTTTGAAAAAAAAAAATTGAAACTATCTTAAAAGTATGTTTAAGGTATCTAACTACGTTCGGAACCATGATTTTCCAAAAGCGTATAAATGGATAATATTTATTATATTTAGTGTCACTTAGATTAAAAAATGTATATAAAATTGTTTTAAGAATAGTATTACAATAAAAAATTATTTAAGTACAATATTTTGACAAAAAATGAACATAGAATGACCCATTTTCAAAATAATCTCCTTTTGTGAAAAATGCTTCTATTATAATAATATTTTGCCTGTATATATTTCAGATCTCTGTACAGAAGCTCAACTAGAATTTTTAAAATATATAACTTAGAAGTGGGTTTATCCATGTTTTACGACAACAGAGGGGAGAAATTTTAAGAAAAAAACGCCGATAATTATTTCAATTGGTTGTAACTTTGAAAACAATGTGAATTTTTCAAAAATCATAGTTGAGCCTCTGTACAGAGGTTTGAGCTATTTACAAGCAAAATATTATTATAATAGAAGCATTTTTCAGAAAAGGAGAACATTTTGAAAAAAAGGTTATTCTAAGTTAATTTTTTGCCGAAATATTGTATTTAAATAACTTTTTTTGTCAAAATGTCCTTAAAACAATTTTATACATTTATTCTAATCTAAGTGACACTAAATATCATGAAAATTATCCATTTATGCGCCTTTTTTAAAATCACGGATCCGAAAGCAGTCGGAAACCTTAAGGTGAAAGTTCTTTTTAAGACATATTCTAAAGTAGTCGGAGTTGCCGTTCTTCAAAGGGGTAATTTTTAAGAAGTATTTAATAATACAACTATTAAATTGAGTTTTTAAAAATTAGGTCCTGTATCCAACCTAGTGTAAGATATGTACCAAGCATTTAAATAACTTTTAAATTGGAAACAGAAAGCGAGAGAGAGTTAGAGAAGACTCCCTTTTTGATATTTTTCTTCTAAAAAGAATCACAATTGTATTGCGAAAAACAAGCATACGGTTAAGTATAAAAATCTCCAAAAAATTTGTCTAAAGCAAAGATAGTCGATGATATCATGTGATCTGAATATGCTACAGCGCTATCACTGTGCGCAGCCGAGATCTGTATATAATACGTATATCTATATCTACATCTATCCATCTATTGATATTTATCTTCCTGCTTTTTCTATATACATGTTATTTAAAAATATCAGTATCTTTGTTTGAAAGTCTTAAGATTATTCTGATATTCAAAAAAATATTGCATTCTATTCTAAAAAAAGGATTTCGTACGAATATTAATAATCTGTGCTTGGTAATCCTGTTTAACGAAGCAAAAAAAAAAAAAAAAACACCTACAACTCGCTTAATTATGCAGAAAAATTGCATGAAACTAAATATATCTCTCTGACCAAAGGTCATATTTTGTTTCGTATAACGTATGTCTATCATGTCTTCCTGATCCTGGATTTCTCTGTGTAAAGAAATAAAACCTAAAAAAATTTAGAAATTTATGTTTTAGGAGCTATTTTCTGAAGCTAGCAAGAAATTTGCTTATCGATTTTTATTCTCCTGAATTAAAATAACATTCTAAAAAAAGAACGATTTACTTCTTTCAAATTTCAGAATCATAATCCTGCGATGATCCATTCAATAGCAAGATTGGATAGAGAAACAAAGCTACTTCAACATAGAATGAAAGAAAATATCAGGGGCATTTCAAAAGATTCGTTTCAAGGTGCACTCGTTTAATCGCATAGCTTCAGAGTACCAAATTTTACGCATCTAGGCTTTTTCAACTTTGTGCTACACCGTCCACTCATATTCAGATCTATATATGGGTATGGGTCCACAACATACATTTTTATATTTTTATTGGTATGTTCATATTTGAATGTGTATGTTTTGTTTTATAACTTGAAATAAGCATCTTTAAAACGCAAAGGAAGGCAAGTGTTTGATTACTTTTTTGACTATAAACAAGATTTAAGGTATACTGAACTATGAGTTATTTCAAACAACCAATGTTCGAAATATCTATGTTTTGTTTGAATTTAAGATTCGTGCTATCAGTATTATACTTGTATAATTTGTATTAATATTGTTTATTCTTGATTGTAGTACGCAGGAAATCAAAGAGCTTGATCATGAGATAAAAACATCTTCTGAGATTGAAAAAAGTAGCAACAGACTAACAAAATAATTTTTTGTGACTCTTTTTTTAAGGTCACCTATTTGTGGCTCCTCAGATCAGTACATAAAATCCCCTCTGATTATCAACAATAGTGAATTGGAACACGAACACTGTTGAACAACTTAAAACTACTGATTAAATATACCTTTATCTCAAATTATACAGATCTCAGTTTTAATTTAAAAGACACCCATTTATAAATCACGTCATGAATTTTAATACATCAATAATTTTGAGTAGAAATTGCAGTTATTCATCAAAGTAGTTAATGTTTCAAACACTCAACACGAAAGATGATGTATTTTAAGTATAGCTGCAAAAAACAGCTTGTTAGTTCAAAATGTTCATCTCCAGTTGGACTTTCCTGCCTACGAAGGGAGTACGTCGAGGAAGCAAAGACTCTCAACTGAGAATCAAAACTCGTAAAACTAAAATTTAAAAAAATATTATTTATTGATCCAAATAGAATTTTTTACTGGGTTAGATGCATAATACGTGAGTTTCTGAATCTGTAAATATGTAATTAAACGTTCGGCATTGAAAGCATCATAAACTCAGCAACGAATGTGTATGTTTAGTTAAAATATTACTGAAACTATTTTAAGGCTGAACACAGTGGATCTAATCAATATTTTGCTGATAAAAACACACCAGATGCCATACAAAATTTTGGAATTCTTCTAATATTGGAAAACTACCATTCTAATATAAAAAACTGGAACCAACATTACAGACTTAATTATTAGAGGGAATTGTTACGCATGAAAAAATTTCTTCAAAAACTAGGACAGAAGAAGAGAATTTTTTTTTCTTTTTTGAAGATGTTTAGGTCCGTGATGATTAATGATCAAGTTCAGGAAATTTATACCAATTATTTTCAAGTTGAATTCTGGTTGCTCATCAGAATCTCATTAAAAATCATTATGTAAAGCAAGAGGAGACTAAAGTAAACTCAAAATGCTCCTCTGGAATTATATGGAAATTTCAGGATTTGGATATCAGTCCCCCGTCATCTAACCACTTTTCAAAACTATGAGAGCTCACCAATAGTACCTTGTGCAACATTAATGTAAATAAAACAGAATTCTTACTTTTACTCCAAACATAAAACTACATAACGCATGCAAAGGTGAAAAGTCTTGCTACAGACTAAATATCTTCCTGTGTTTCTGTGGGAATACTAATTTTAAAAAGGGAAGCGTAAGAGATGTTCTCTAACCGATTTGGACAATTTTTTTTTTAAAAGATACTAACAAGTAGAGTGAAATTTCCAATGTAATATGCTTAACAATATCAATGCTCATCAGAAATAAGCCGTTTTTTTGGGGTATTGGCAAATTTCTATGCATACAGTACAGAAGAACACATTTTTATCCGAATTTTCGCATTTGTGAATGATCGCAGAGTGATTTCTTTTCTTTTTTTTTTCTTCTTTTTTTCAGATTCAGTTGCTCCTTGAGAAACCAGTGACTTTCCACTCTCCTGATAACAAGTAACCAGATTAATTAAGGAATTGTTTATTAACATCTCACTCTGATGTGATTTTCTTTTGATTATCTGAATAAAGTTTTCAGGATTTCTTTAAATTATTAGAACAAGTAGTATATTTGTCCAAATTTAGATAATTGCGCATATAATATGAATTAAAACCAATGGCGTAGTTAGTTCTGAGTGGGGCCTGTATCAAAATTCCTTTGGGCCTTTTTTCAGGTATGAGTTCCTTGTTAGTGGGACTGTAGTTACACATGTTGGTGCCCCTGTGATTTGGGGGCCCCGTATCATTGATACGGCTAATACGGCGGTAGCTATGCCCTGATTAAAACCTTATTCAAAAGATTGCATTAATGTGACCGAAGTATTCTCTTTAAAATACAGAGTGATTCCCTTAGAAGTATACATTTTCCAGATATTATAAAACAGTAACAATCAAAGATATACACGACCTCAGCGAACCGTAAGGTAGATGTACTTCTAAAGTTTGTATTTTACCCCTGACTTAGGCAACAGTATGCATGTTCTGTGATAAGTCAATTGAAATAACGGCGTCTCAGTGAAAAAGTCGTTTTATGCTCTTGAATTTAGTAAACTGTTGTGGGAGCCCTTTTTTTGGATATGTTAACTCTTGGTTGATGTTACAGTCGCAGGCCGACATTGGCAATTTCATTCTCTAATTGGATGGAGCACCACTACATTGATCTTCTAACGTGAGAGATAACCTCAATGAACATCTCGCTCACTGATGGACGGAACGAGTCATGGACTACATCAGGCAATTTACCCAATGACCGCCCATAAATTCTGTCTTAACACTTTGTGATTCCTTCTCGAGGGAGGGAGTATTCGCCCCTCCCTTTTCTACTGATCTAGTGGAGCTGAAACAGCTTATAACAGCCCCTATCGATGGACTTGATTCAGATACATTAATATGCGTTTAGGCGGAAAGGCATTACTGACTCGATATGTGTCATGTGACTAAGGATCCACATGTAGAACGTCTTGATTGTCTCTAACAAAACTTAAAATACTCCTTTACAATCCTGTTACAAGTAACATATAATATCTTAAATTGTTCTTGATTTTTATAGGGCATTTAAACTGTATAATTCTTTACGAATCACTCTGTATAAGGAGAAATAAGCATTGTGCTTCAGATAAACTATAAACAAAAAAAGTGTCATAATTTGCCTTAAGGTACACAAATTACATCATAAAAGATCATTTATTTATATTCGATAAATAGTACATTGATGCTTTACTTCACTTTGCTTATACTAAACATGTCTAGAAGTTAAAGGAGTCTATTAGTAAAAAAATACCGTATAAAATTAAATATATATCTTTGTGCTTTTAAATTTAGTTGTGTTTTAGGTTGCATTGTATGTTGTTTATCTAAATTTTTCCTCTTAATGTATTCTTATTTTACATTTTGTTGTTAAAAATGAATTGTTGCAAGTGTTATGCATCAGTTTTGTAATCTTTATTTGCATAATCAAGAGAACAAAATATACTGCGTGTATACAAATTTTCATTACATAAAACTTATGTATAATAAAATGTATAAAATTACTACACATATTCATTAATAGGTTAATACCTCTATCCTCTTTGATTTTAATGTTATGAAATATATATATATAATAAAATATTTTCTATTTTAATTTTCTTTATAGACTGGGAAAATATTTAAGATAGTAACATTTTACATTTGATTACTTTGAGAATTTTAATTCCGATCTTGTTGAAGTCCATTGTATGAAATATTAAGAGTTATCACAGATTAAAAATTTGACGGTATTTAAAAATATTTTCAGTTAGTTTAGCTTAAAATTTTGAAATGTGAGATTGAAAAATCTGAGTCACGTGTAATTGCCAATAGCTCATTAGTAAAGATAATAAAAATTAATTATGCTAATTTTTCTTTATCTGAATTACTTCCCTTCGTCATTAAAAAGAATAAATTTAACTTTTTCAGATTGTTTTCGTATTATATCCGAGTGAAGATTCCAAATTTATAACGCACTTTTAGCTTAAAAAGTATTCTATTATTAATACAAGTTTTTTTTCTCTCTCTCATACACACATGTGTATGTATATGAATTATTAACTGATCTCTACTCAACAAAAGAAACATGCTTATAAAATTTCACATCTGCAGGTCTTATAACAACCCCATAACTCCTGAAATCTCCCATGAGAGTCGATTACCACAAAATCCATTCTTATCTGATCTATACTCAACAAAAGGAACATGACTGCAAATATCGAGTCTGTAGATCTAATAGTTAAGAAAGGAGGATTTTTCTATAACGGCCTCCTCCGGGAGTAAATTTTTGCCAAACCTGTTCTTTTTGGATCTCTTCTCAACAAAAGACACGTGCTTGAAAAATATCAACTGTATATCTCTAATAGCTTAAGAGATATCGTGATGAGGGAGAGAGTAACTTTTTTCCTATATAAATATAGATCAATTTATTATACTTGAAAAGCATTCTTTAATTCTATAAACATTTTAAAACTATTAGCATATATATATTTGTTTTGTTTTACAGCATGAAGGGGGAGCAAACATAAAGGAAATAAAGAACACTTTCGAATGGAGTAGGAATATTTCAATGTTGAACGTCTTTTTCTGTCTCAAAAGTCTGTCCAGTTTGTGGCGTTTTCTTTAACATTAAGCGAAAGCGAAGAACGAAGTTTAGTTTAAACTTTAATAAAATTAATTTTAAAAGAATGAAAAGGTGTTTTCTCTCTTTTTAAGCCCAAACAATGATTAAAAATGACTGTTTCATTCTTAACTGTTTAATCATAATTGTCTCTTAGTTTCTGCATTTTAACTAAATAAAATCAGAATTATGCAAAATATATACAGCTTTGCATAATTTCACATAAGTATCCATAATACTTGAAAGCAATGTTCGTTCTTTAAACACTGGTCAATCGATCTTGAACAAAATAATCACGCAATAACAAACAAAGCCATTGTCTTCCACCAAAGTATGTATAGCAAAAATAACAGTATCCTTCAAGCTCCATAAACATTTTGTCAAAAAAAATACCTCAGAATGCAAACAATAAGTCAAATGTAACATTATTACTCATGAAGATAAAGAATAACACAAACTAAATCGCCAATTCTAAATATTCTGGAGTGTCGAAAGAACTCCACAACAAAAATCAGGTACCATTCTATCCAGAGAACGGTAAATGTCGACCCCGAATATTTTGCATGAGGAAGTCTTAGCTGCTGCCGTGTCATGCACCACCTAATTCCCCGTTTTACAGGAAGTGGGGATAAACTATGATTGGTGATGCTCTCCCTGATTTTGGACTAAGGTATATAAAGCAGACTTCGACTCCAAATAGATATTCATTTCTTCATTTCGCTTTCTCACAGCAAACTCAAAGGGAAAAAGGGGTCCTGGTACTCTTTGTTAAGCTCAACTCGAACGAAATTCAAGGTATAGTGCTATTCTCTTTGGCTCCATGTGGTATATGGTTTTCTGTTTTAAGTACCACTTGAGACTTTTTGTTAAAATATGAGTTTTATTGATGGAAATTGTTAATACGAGTATTCTTAAGCAAAAAGGGAATAATTTTAAAAGAATATAATTTACTATTCTAAGTAATTTAAAATCTAAAAATGTAGGGGCACATGGTTTATATAATATTTCATTTAAGCTTCTTAAAAGTAACAATGATCGTAAATTATTCAGTTTTTTTTATAAAGTATCCACCGATATATTTAATATATTCATTAATAGATTCACACATTACATAGAAATAAAATATGAATTTTTATGGTTTATTGTAAGTTCAAATGTATAAAATAGAATTTATCATAAGGATATTGAGTAAATATTAAATTTTAATAAGCGCGTTTGAATAAATATTTCATTTATGATAAATTAAATTACACTGTTTTTTCAGCAAAATAAAAGCATATTTTATATTCTTCTTTGGGATATTTTATATTCTTAATTATCTGCAACAATTATAATTATGTCAAGCTATCGATAAAATGTTAATTAATTTAAAAATAATAATCATATTAATAAATTCATTGACCTTCTATTTTTCCCAAATTTTTTAAATAAATGGGAATTAAGAGGCAATTTTAATAGATCATAGAAAATGTGATCGCAGTCATATATCACAAATGAATAAATGCAATTAATAATTTTTATAATTCAACTAAATTAAATATGTAACTTAAATTAATTTATGTATTTATTAATTATTTCAAAGTCAGGAAAATAAATTTAAGAGAAATAATATTAAAGTGAATTAACTTTCTGATATTCTAATTAATATTTTGTTATAATAATTATCAGACATTTTCTCAATGCTTATGCAAATTGCTTATTATTGATTCATATCAACTTCATATTTTTTATTATTTTCTTTTTCAATTAATTTTTTTGCATTTTTATTTTATTTTCAAAAATTAATAAAAAGTAACAAGATTGCATAAAAGAAAACTCAATATAAGGCGTGTATCATATTATTAATTTGGCATTGAATTTATTTGTTATAGTCGATAAAATTATTAGCAAAAATGTGTATTGCAAATAATAATTCAGACAGTTTTATACTTTTAAATTATCATTTAAGAATTCGAAATTTGAGAATAATTTTAAAAATCTTCTTATTAAATTTCTTTATTTTTCATTTTATATTAATTAGAAAACTGCTATATTCTAAACCTAAAGAATATTGCTTCATGATAAAAATTAAATTAAATTTATTTTTTTCTTTACAAAATTAAAAAAAAAATATTTTTGTCAATGGTTTCAAAAAATTATTCATTACATTTAGCAAGGATTATCATAAATTTGGCAAAATTACAAATTTAGAACGTTATCTTATACCTTTTTGAAATTGAAATGAAACTCATAAAAAGTGTATAATACATTAAGATTAAAATTAAAAATATCAGAATTGATGTTTAATGGATTACATTTTTTTTTTAACCTGTTCGAGCCAAAAAAAAAAACTTTCAAAATGATTCTTATTAACGTTTTTCTGTAAATTTTAATAAAATTATTTACAGAGTAAAGTAAGCAAACGTCAGAGAAATTCTAAAACAGAAAGATATGCTTATTTTCTATATTTTCAGAAAGGTATTTTTTTATAATGACAAAAAAGTCACACATGATGAAGATTCGAAGAAATGAAACATTTAAATCAGCCGCAATACAAAATTATATTCAATGATATACCGTTGAAACATTTTTTTTTAAAACAAAAATCAGTATTTAAAATTTAATGTTTCTTTATTTGAACAAAGTAACTATATTTGAAAATATTTACCTCGATTGAACGGAAAAAGAGAGAGAATACCAATATCATTAACTAATTTAATTGAATTTTAACTTCTCAAAACCATATATTTTCTTCACTTCAGTTGAAATTCGGATAACTGTGTTCGATTTATTCATTAAATGAGTTTCACATAAAACAATAAGAAAGAGCAAATATATTTGAATTTTTTTTAAACATCTAAAAAAATATTCTTAGGCTTAAAAAAATAAAGAATGAAAGTAAAAAAATTATAAACAAAATGTTCTCTTTAAATCATGTATTAAAAATATATTTAAAAAAAAAGAACTAAAAATTTACCTAAATTTATCTCAAAATTACATTTCAATCCGAATTGAGACGGAAAATTCTTGAACCTAAAAATCACATTTGATTAGAAAGCTTATATTTCACAGAACTAGATCTCTTTCAGTTACAGTTTCGAAAAAAAAGTATTAATCTCCCTAGAATTTAATCCTCCGAAAGAGTCAATCACACGATCATAAATAGAAAGCGGAAAATCAGAAAGAAGTTCAGAAACTTTTCTCCAAGCGATATCCTTATTCTAAATCAGAAAAACTTCCTCGATATCTGGCAATTGTCAAATATTATTGACGGAAACCATCAATGAGTTAAAATCAATAGTTCCTACTTAAAATTCATTTTTATAAGTTAATTACAGGAAAAAAAGTGAAATAAAATGCTTCAAGAAGTCGATCACCTTCTTCTGCTTGGTTCACGTGCACCGTTAGCGATTAAGATTCAGTGAATCGAAAACAATCTCCATGTTATTAAATCGTTTGAAATAATCAGCCATCTTTGATGGACTTTGTTTTTATATATGAGTTTGAGGGAGAAATACTATTAATTTAAGGATAAACATGTGCTATTTAAAAAATTTTTAGTATTTGAATTCTCATTAACTTTTATTTTGAGAATTTATTTTAAAATCATGTTATTGAAAAAAAAAACACATTTTCATAAAGTTTACGGAAACAACGCAATTTATGAATTGGAATTACTCTGGAAATTAGTTATAAGCATAAATTACACAAAATAATGTTTAATTCCAGAACATTAACTCATTAAAGATGCAAGTAATTTTTCGAAACTCTATCCTCGAAGAAATCATATAACAAGTTTTCACAATTCATAAAATATGCTTTCTATATAATAATAATTTAAAAGGCTCCATTAAATGCATTATTTTACATACTTCAAGAAATTTTTCAACTCATTATGTTCTATGATTAATTTTTAATATAAACAAAATCTTACTTCAAATTATTATGATTCTACTATAATACTTGTATAACTGAAATTGGAATGTAAACCATGATGTATCAGTTGCTAATACTGATGTTTTCATTTTAAACTGATATGATTTGATATTCTATTTTTCCTCATATATTCTTATATAATAGAATTATATTATTTTGCTATAATTAAGCTGTTGTATATATATACATACATATATCCAAGCATATATGCGTATATATACATATATGCTTGGCAATAGCATATATGTATATATATACACATATATAATTTTATTCTATGTTTCATTTCATCAAAAATCTTTTTAAATAAAAATAGCCAATGGCTAACATCAATAAATAGAACATTCTGCTTTTTATTCAGAGACTTTAAACTCAAAAGAATCCAACTACTCAAGGAAAAAGATTCGAATTCGCTTGTTTTTATGCAGACGACGTTTCTCTAGTAGGATTTATCTACAGAATCCAAGATATATGAAAGCGCATTGCATCAATTCTACCATAGAGAACTTGTTCGAGAATTCTACAAATCGTTTTGGAATTTTTTTATTTTCATTCGGTATATGTGATCTGTAACCCAAAAAAGCCATTTTAAAAGCTAAGTCTCCAAGAATTCAATTGATGATATACTTTTAGTTCAAACTTGCTCGGACCACAAAAAATAATCCTTTTATACCATTTAAACACATTCTGGTTTTTATAAACTCAGGTATTATTTAAACATGCTTATTATTTTGACGCAGTATGTTTTAATTTCAGTTAAGCATAAAAAATGGATATTTATCATTCGGAACAACAAAAATACATTATTCAAAAGAAATTCGTTAGAAAAAAAGCCTTAGAAGAAAGAATGCCTAAAATTTAACAAAAGATGGTTTAAATTAAGTTGTTTTAGAGGAGTTGTGGTTTTTTTTTTAATCACTAAATTTAAAGTTAACTCATTAAACATGAAACGTTTAGTAAATAATTTTTAAAATAATAATAAAATTACGCTTATCTATATTTTATAAGATTAAAATGCCAGATTCCGAGTTCAAAAATTAAAAATAAATCCCTTTTCGCTTAAAATGTTTAAAAAATTATAAGTCACAACACGGTCCAAGAATCTTTAAAATTTGTTATTTATGTCTAAAATTATTTTCCTATTATTTAAAGACATTTATTCACTTACGGAACCATTCGTTTTTATTTTATGGCAAAAAAGTAGCTATTAACTAGAAAGAAACAACAGACTTAAAATTATTCTAATCTTAAAGTTATTGATGCATCTCCAACATTAGGGAGAAAAAACAAGAAAAGAATTAAATTTTTAATGAGTATTTAATGAAAGACAAAAAATTTTTTGAATCTTAAAATAGAGAGGGAAAAAGATTTTAAGTGATAATGACTCGGATGTGGTTACACCAGAATAGTTTAACAACAATTACGAAATGAGTGTATTTTTCATTTTATTTTCTGATTACAGTTACGTATCGGATATATTTATAGAAATGTACGTAAAAAATTTCATCTTCCTCTTAAAGTTTACAGTATTATTCTTCTGAATGGTTGACGTCTAAGTTCACATAATCTTTTCAAATAAAAGTTTGTTTGTTGATTAATTAAAATCCAAAAATTTTGGTTCATCTCAATTAACCTGATTACGTCAAAGCTTACAAATTAGTAAATGCTCTAATTGTTTCGTTTCAGATGAAGTTTGCCATCAAGGCCTGTTTCTTGGTCTTGGTTGCAGCTGTTTACCTCGCAGCAGCTGAACCAGAACCTGAACCTGGGTAAGAAGTTTGATATCGTAATAGAATCTTCAACACATCCTTGAATTATCTTTCAGGAAGTTTAATTGGGAATGAGCAAAATTCATCCCCATTATATCATTAACTCATCTAATGACCAATATAACACAAATTCAGTACGTTAATCTTTGACTCTGATTCGAGTTTATTTTTTCTTGATATTCATCATTCAAGTATGAACACAAAATACAGCAAATAATTTAGTTATTTAGTCTAAAAGAGTAAATTCTATCAAATTTTATTAAAAAATGTATTCTTATTTAAACTTTTATTAAATAAAACTTTTTATTGCTAAGCAAATATTCTGTTTTGAAGTATAAATTCTCAAATATAAACAAGTTTCAAATTAAAATATTGCCTATTTGGTCTTATATTTCCTTTTATTTTACTAGTTAAAATTAATTAAATTATTTCCGTAGTAATTTTAAATGTAATAAATTCTTATTTTACGAAATTAGTAATATATATATATATATATATATATATGTAAAGCAGACTCATTTAAAAATATTCTAATATTTTAAAAGAATAGATTTTGTTTGAATTATATAAAATAAAACCAAATGTTTAATTTTTAAAATTTATGTATATTTAGAAACATTCTCCTCTTAATTTGCATGTATCTCATAAAATATATGCAATATGTTATTTAAAATTTTTAAATTTGTGTACAAATAAGGAAAGAAATAACAAAATTGCAAAATGGGAACCATATATGAATAAAATATAAAGTATTCTATATGATTTAGTCACGTTTTGGAATAAAGTTAGACTTTGCTAAAATACATCCATGAAAAATGAATGCATAAGTAACGAATAAATTATACAATAATTTAATTAAATACCTTGAATTTCTTACCCCCTACGGATATACCTTTAAATTCAAAATTGCATTTTTGAAAGATTAGTTTATGTTTTTAAAAAAAAAACGAAATATCATAAACATTGAATATCTTGTTCTATTTAATAGTATATAAATTAATAACAAAATACAAAACAATACACCGATTTTTAAGTTTTGAACTATATAGACGTAAAAATAATTTCCAATAAAAAGAAGTATAATTTATGTTTAATTGTTAAAAATTCGAATAAAAGGCATCCAATGAAGTTTATTTAAATAATTAATTAGAATTGCAATTTTAAAACGAAGGACAAAGGAAATAAAATGTTGAACATTTTTTAATGCAATTGATGTAAATCTTTCATAAAAAAACTTACATATTGGAGAAATAATTTTTTACAATAATTTGATTGCCTGATGCAAGATGAAAGGAACTTCACAGATGTCAAAAGACAATTTCTTTCTAAAATTCTAATTTAATACTCAAACTAATATATTCTCCAACATTTTGTCTATAAACTTAGAAAGTGTAAAGTTAATAATCAGGATTATAAATATATCATCCCTAATTTCCTTGTCAAGAACTCCTTGGAGCATGTAAGCGTTTTTCTGTAAACATTTCACTGATTTAAGAACTGAAAATAGGCATAATCTGCTAGTAAACTTCTTTTAACCTTTTACTTTCAATGTGAGTATTATCCTTACAAAACAAGAGTGGAATCAACAAAGCGTGAAAAAAAAAGTTAGAAACTGAAAGTACTCTAAGAAGGTCGGCCAAAAGAGGATCGAGGACAAAATTAGAATTCTTCATAACAATGATTAGAGAAAGTTCAAAATTATATTTTTATTCTCTTTTTTTTCCTGGGAATATCTTAAAATATGAAGGAAAACTAACGATTAGCTTAAGAAAAGCAAATGGACGTAAATTATACTTAATACTTCTTAATGAAAAATATATTTGATAAAATTAGAAACACTAGATTTTAATGATAATAATGATCGAAATAACGTAACGATTGAATTCTTTTAAAATTTCCACACTTGATATGTTAGTTGCTTGCGCCCTTTTTAAATAACAATTTAAAAATCGTCAATAGCAAGTTTAGAAATATATGAGTAACTGAATATTGTATTATCATTCGAAATTAAAAAAAATAGAAGCATAATTTAATAAATTGTTTTTGAACAATTATAAAATCATTCTATGACAACAGAAATATTCAATTAGAAATGGTTACAATTTCAAGTTAAAGTTAGTTTAGAATGTTGTGATAATCTATTAAGACTAAAAGCAACAAAATCTTATCAAAATTTTAAATACGAAGCCGATAAATGTTTAAGTAATATAGAGCAAAATTATTAATAGCCAAATTTCATGAAATACTATTTGGAAAAATTAAAATTTAATTTGCAAATTTTTAGCCAAACATTTTATATTAAAATTATTTACAAAGCTTCAAAATATTGCAAGATAATTATATGCATTTCATCTTTCTTTCTTCTCTATTATTTTACTCTGATACGTATATTCTTTTAAAATTAAGGAAATTTAATATACTTCGAGTAATACCAATTAAACATAATTTCGCTTTTCGTTTCTTTTAGGCATGAAGAAAAGCAAGTGATCGTAGTCAAGGACAAGCAAGAGCATCATCATCATCACCACCATCACCATCATCACAACCATGGTCACGAACACAAACATGGACACGAACACAAGCACGATCACAAACACGGACATGAACACCAACATGGTCACAAACACGAGCATGGCCATAAGCATGAACATGGTCACCATCATAATCATGCTCATAAACACGGTCATGAGCACAAACATGGACATGAGCATCATCATGGACATGAACACAAGCACGGACACGAGCATAAGCATGGACACCATCATCACCACGGACATGATCACAAACATGGTCATGAACATAAACACGGACACCATCACCACCATGGACATGATCACAAGCACGAGCACGGACACAAACATGAGCATGGACACAAGCACGGTCACCATCATGTTCACAAGCATGGACATGAACACGGACACAAGCATGGTCATCATCATGGACACCAACATGGACATGAACACGGTCACAAGCACGGCCATGAGCATGGACATCATCATGCCCACAAGCATGGTCATGAGCACGGACACAAGCACGG
>BMAV01026147.1:185815-252120 GCA_019973955.1 Trichonephila inaurata madagascariensis | reverse complement strand
CATGGACACAAGCACGGACATGAGCACGGACACAAGCACCATCACATCTTCCAACATCATGGACATGGTTTCCATGGTTTGGGTGGTCATGGCTTTGACTTACACCTGTAAGAAGCCCAAAGAGAAAATAAAGGGATTTTTTCAAGTGGTACAAGGACTATTTGATGCATCCCTCATGCGTCAAATGTTGATTCCTCCATTAAAGGACTTTTGATCTCTTTTGCCAGGATCTTACCAAAGAGTTCATATTCAAAGGAATTCTATCTTGTTGTCAAAGAATTTCTCATTGTAGAGCTCAAAACAAAGAGAATACATCGAGGTCTAAGCCCTGTGGAGTCCAGCAGCGCTCCATGTGATAATTTCTTGAGAGTCTGGAAGTTATTTAACACTTAGTTTTGAATTTTGTAGAAAACACTATTTTTAAAATATCCATCTAAAGTTCTTTATAAGCATGCTTTATTTCAGAATTTTCTATGTATCCTTATTTACTCTTATTTTCCCTCCTACAATATTCACATAAATATTATTTGAAACGTATGAGTTCAGTTCTACTATTAGTTTCCACTCTTATAATTGAAAATATATTATAACCCAACTTATGTACTGAACAATCTAGATGTATTTTTAATTGCTTACAACAACATTCCAAAGATGACTCTCTAAATAATCCGTGATATAGCGACGATGTTTAGTTTATAACTTTGCTCAAAGGAAATTGTGATAGCTTTGAACTTAATTTTGCAATACATACTTTATATTTCATTGGCGTTTGGTCTCTTTAAGCACGTCCATTAGCATCTGTGCAATGTCCTATTTATTTATCATCTCTGTGGTATATGCTCCGTTATTTATTAAAATAGCTTTTAAATTGCTTTGTTGTTTGTATTTATGGTGTAAATAAATTAAAATATAACATATTTGAAGTTGGTTCATTATTAACTGCTTTCTAACAATACGGCAATTACATTCATATGATCGAAGAAATTGTTTCATGCAAATTGTTTTTCAAACAATTATATTTTATGTAAAATTAATAATTTTTTTAAACGAAATTATTATTTAAATTTTAAACGAAATATTTCATACACATAGAAATCAATCATAATTATGGGAAAATAATAGGAATAAAATGTGATGATATTTAAAAGCAAAATAATATGAAAATAATTCATAAATTATTCAGATTTTTTTTATTGTTTAATTTACATTTAAGAAAATTATTAAAGTTCCTTAAAAAGGGATAATTTACTTTTCCGTAATATTTACATTTCATAGAAAAAAATGGTTTAATAACTAAAGTTTTGATTTTAAGAAGTTATTTTTTCCCAACATGAAAATAATTCTATAATTATAAAGCAAATGAATTTCAATACATACAATCATTTTAACAAAATGCATTAACAAAAAATTATTTCTACGATTCATGATTATATATATCGTTCTTCAGGAATATTATTTTTCATGAAAATACTAAATATTTAAATACGAGTAAATATGAATTACTTTTAAATTCAGAAATTATTTTTTTAAATTCGAGCAGATAAGTAAAGTTTGTATTTCAATTTTGCATATCATTCTATTTTTGAAAAGCAGAAATTAAAAAAAAATCATTCAAAAATCAAACAAAGAACTAATAAAATTATATATGAACACATTCATTCATTGCATTTAATTTCATTATTAATAATTCCTTCATTGAATAATAGATAGAAGAATAATTTGAAGAAGATATAAGTTAGAAATTTTTTTAACAACTCTTTTAAGTAAATGTTTTATGTATTAACTCTAAACATACATATTTCACTGTCAATTTAAAAATACTAACATCAATAGTATATGACAACATCAATACATGAAATAAACTGATTGACAGTTTCGAATGATTAAAAATGATGTATTTTTAATAGAATTATATAATTGATAAATAAAAATAGAAATATGTATATTATTTTGATTCATATAAAATTATGTTAGATCATAACAATAAAAAAATATTGAAGATTAATCAGCATTAAGTAAATTATAATATTTCATCAGTAATCTTATATTTAAATGTCATTTATTCATCTATTTTATATTGCTATTTTCCTCTAACATTTTGGTTATTGATAGTGATTATCTATATTATATTAGTGGCTCGAAGAAATTAAATTCTTTCATTTTCCATCTTTTAAATTCAATAAACAATTTCACTGAATTTTATGACTGAAAGACAATTGTTCTCTCTTAAATGCAGCATTTAAAAGAAAAAGATAAAAAATGTCTCCTCCAAAATTTCGATCAATTTTAATAAGTATAACAAATAAAGGTTTTATAACTCTTTTTAAACCCTTAATGCCCCGTACTATTAAATTTGTCATCAAGCTATTACTTATAAAATTCGAAAGATATGAAGTACAGAAATATTTTATACTTATACGTGAAATAAATAGAAGCATTAAATCATTTTCATTCTTTCTAAATAAAATGAAATAAATATAAGTGTAAAGTAACTCGTTTGGGTACTTACAATAGTGATATATATGTATATAAACCGATACATACATAAATAAATAAATAAAAAATAAGGTACATAAATAAAAGATACATAATAAATACATAAATAAAAGATAAGGTATGTAAAAAAGAATTTATTCAAGTACTATAAAATATATACGATATTTCGATATTTATTTTTCACATTTTTAGTCTGTAATTCTGTTTTTTTTATCTGAAAAAATAAAAATATACACATTTCCTGTTTCATTTATACTATATTATATTATTAAATTAGACATTTGAAAATTTAATTAGTTTTTCTGGACGATATTAAAAATGAAATAAGCAAACAAAATTTAATTACAAAAAATTAATCAGCATTTTAATGAAATAATACTTTAAAGTGTTTTGTTGTAGAATGATGTTAGCTAATAAAATCATCCCAATTAATTAAAAACTTTGAAATTATCATTTTGAAGAAACGTTAAATTTATAACTTTAACTAATACATGTAGATTTACTTGTTCAATTAATATTCAAAATGATGCCTAATTTTTTTCTTCTTCTTGATGGCAAACAAAAAAGAAAACAGATATTAATTATATTTTGCCCCAAACTTTTTCAAAAAAAACTTTGAGTAAACAGATTCACCATAAAAACAAAAGCAGGTTTTCTTGGCAAATTTTTACCTAGTATTTAAAAAATCTTATTAAGCTATTAAGAAAAAAATTCTTTATTATTTTATGATATTGTGACTGATGGTAACTGTTTAAATACAATATTTAAAAATCGGATAGTAAAAAGAAAAACGAATATACAGTAATGAATAACAAAAAAATGAATTTCTACTTTCGATAAATATTGCTCCCCAAACCTAACATTAAAGGAAAAAATTTCTGAAATATTAAAAAAAAAATTAACACATTTTTAATCCTTAAAAATAATAATTCTAATTTAAGAAAATCACTTATAATTTGATTCATTTTGTTGAAAATACTTTCAATATATATAATAAACAGTTTTTCATGATAAATGGAGCAAAACCATAGTTTGAACATATTTACATTAATGATAATGGCGAGGTTTTGCACGAACGTGCAAAATTAGGGTCTCAGGGGTGTTAATTTTGTCTAGTGGGCTGAAAATATAAATAATTGTCAAATAGATATAATTCTTTGAATTTAAAATTAAATAATTCGAATCTTTTACACGTCATTTATAAAGAAGTGGGGTTTCAAAAAAGTATAAAATGCTTAAAATATAATTATAATTTTAAAAAATTTAAGCATTTGAAAATAAGAAACATTTCTGTAATGTACATTAAGTATATTTATTTTGCGCATACTATTTTCTAAAATAGTCGCCTTTGATGTATAAAACTTTATAGAATTATAAAATGTATATCATATACTCTTTAAACCTTACCTAATTTTAGTATTACATATATATCTTTCGTATTTTAAATATTTGAAAAATATTGAAATTTATTAAAAAAATTTAAAAATGTAATATTTTTGTTTTTAAAAAATATAATTTATTATTCTATTTACATAAAAGTAGCTGCATTTTAATAAGGAAACATTTAATTTTATAAATTAACTTATTGCTAGTAATTAAAGCTACTATTTTAGAAAATAGCATGCGCAACGTGAAACTTAATTAATATTTCTTACAAAAATGCTTATAATTTTTTAAATTATGATAATATTTTAAACATTTTACACTTTTTAAAGCCTCATTCCTTTATAAATAATGTATAAAATATTCAAATTATTTATAATTTAAATTTTAAAGAATTATATCTATTTGAAAATTGTTTATATTTTTAGCCCTCGAGACAAAGTTAATACCTGTGAGACCTCTTAAATAGGACGATGCATTACAAATTTTACAGACAATTATGAATAAAAATTCATATGCAGAAAAATATAGCACCTTAAATGAAATTAAAAATATAAAACAAGATCAAGAGTATAGTTTGTGTTTTTATACAAGCCCATCATCCTAGAATTTGTAATAAGCTGTCATAAAAAAATAGCTACTATACATCTGCATTTACTTCTATAATTTTTTTTCAAGACGGTTCTATAGAGGAATGAATTTTAACCCTCCTCATGCAGATAAAACTATATAATAGAGTTGGTCCACCGTCAGATGAAAAGGGGTCCTCCCTCCCCCCACCCCCAGTTTATTTAGCAAGCAGAACGAGACGTCGAAAATTTCAATTTTAATACAAAGAAAAGGAGGGGGGGGGAGAGAATTACCTTTCCCCTCAAAACTTGATGAACATTTAATAAAGATGCTCTTAATTGCAAATAAACGAAGGCCGTATCCAATTTTAATGCTTTAGTTTTTTTACATTTTCAGTTTTTGAGGGATATGGAGTGAGAAGAAAAGTATGCAGTAAAAAGAAAAAAAATTACTCTGCTAGATGGCGTTACAGTCGATAGAAAACAGCTTACGATTCCTATCTGTTTTATCTATAAAAGCAGCCTCAACGTGGTATTTTATTGGTTGCAGGTAACGTGTATTGATTCTTTGTGTACCAATTGTATCGCATCTCAGTTGCGAACATGTGTTGCTAAGAAAGTAATATCCCGGAACAGAGAATAACACCTAAGTGAGCTTTATTAACGATACAGGCAGTCTCTTTGGATTTCTTCCTTGTTCGGAAAAATAATTCTCAAATAATTGATACAATATTCCGCGATTATTTTGTGTAGTGAATGGATCATACGTTTTGGAAGAAGGATTTTTTTGAAATCACGTAAACCAAAGTACAGCAAATTTTCTCAAAATATGCTAGCAATCAATCTGTTTATTTAAAGTATTCCCAATTTTATTATTTAACGCATTATAACGATGAGTTTAATTGTGAAATTTAACTTTAAATTCGGGAAAAGGCAGAATAAACTACGAAAAACTGTTGAAATCAACAAAAAAAAAAGTCATTGAAATATTTCATGTTAATTAGAGATCCTAAACGAATCCATTATATATTATATGAATTTTGGATGAAAATTCTTTAATCAATAAATTTCTAATGCCATAAATATTTGTAAAAATATTTTTAGGTGCTTGTTCTAATGAGCATTTTGTTGTCATTCTTCGAAATGGTAAGGTTAAGGTATCCGACTACGTTCGGAACCGTGATTTTGCAAAAGCGTGTAAATGGATAATGATTATGATATTTAGTGTCACTTAGATTAGAATACATGTATAAAATTGTTTTAAGAACATTATGAGAAAAAAATTATTTAGGTACACTATTTTGACGAAAAATGAACATAAAATGACCCATATTCAAAATATTCTCCTTTTGTGAAAAATACTTCTATTATAATAATATTTTGCCTGTATATAGCTCTACAGAGGCTCAACTAGAATTTTTGAAATATGTAACTTAGAAGTGGGTTTATCCATATTTTACGACAACAGAGGGGAGAAATTTTAAGAAAAAACGCCGATAATTATTTCATTTGGTTATAACTGAAAAAAATGTGATTTTAAAAATCATAGTTGAGCCTCTGTACAGACGTCTGAGCTATATACAGGCAAAGTATTAATACAATAGAAGCATTTTTTACAAGAGGAGAACATTTGGAAAAAAAGGTTATTCTAAGTTAAATTTTTGCCAAAATATTGTATTTAAATATTTTTTTATCATAATGTCCTTAAAACAATTTTATACATGTATTCTAATCTAAGTGACACTAAATATCATAAATATTATACATTTATGCACTTTTTTATAATCATGGTTCCGAACGTAGTCGGATACCTTAAAATAAGCATGTCAATCTAAAGAAGGCGAAGGTGGTATAACACACAGGTGTTAGTAGGATATTCAAAATTTCCGTATTGGAGAGATCTCATAAGTATCCCTCAATACTTTTAATTTGACATAAAGTAAACAGTATTATACACAGTAACGATTACTAAAATCACGATTCAAATCCATGATTTCTTTTAAGGTATCCGATTACGTTCGGAACCGTGGTTTTGCAAAAGCGTAGAAATGGATTATATTTATGATATTTAGTGTCCCTTAGATTGGAAAATGTGTATATAAAATTTGTTTTAAGAATAGTATTACAATAAAAAATTATTTAAGTTCAATACTTTGACAAAAAATGAACATAGAATAACCAATTTTCAAAATATTCTCCTTTTGTGAAAAATGTTTCTATTATAATAATATTTTGCCTGTATATAGCTCAGACCTCTGTACAGAGGTTCAGCTAGAATTTTTGAAATATATAACTTAGAAGTGGTTTTATTCATGTTTTACGACAACAGAGGGAAGAAATTTTGAGAAAAAACGCCGATAATTATTTCATTTGGTTATAACTCTGAAAAAAATGTGAATTTTTCAGAAATCATAGTTGAGCCTCGGTACAGAGGTCTGAGCTATATACAGGCAAAATATTTTTATAATAAAAGCATTTTTCACAAAAGGAAAACATTTTGCAAAAAGGTTATTCTAAGTTAATTTTTTGCCGAAATATTGTATTTAAATATTTTTTTATTAAAATTTTAAAAAAACAATTTTATATACGTATTCTAATCTAAGTGACATTAAATATCATGAAAATTATTCATTTATGAGCTTTTTTTAAAATCACGGTTCCGAACGTAGTCGGATAATGTTATTTGATTTATGAATGTTAATGATTTATGTTACTTCACCAAGGTTTGGGAGCGTCATATAAATGAAGCAAACTTTATTTCGAAAAGAGTTTTGGCAATACAAACTCATACTTACATTACATTTTTATAGCAGTTTAGATGTTTGTATTAATGCTATCAATATAAAATTCGTTATCACTACTATTTGTAAAGAATTTCCGCAATTCCAATAGTTGATCAGAAAAAAATAATTACTTTAATCAATGTTCCTTACTTTAATGTAACACCTTTAGATGACGATATATGTGTACTTGTATATTTTTTTAAAAAAATTAAAATAAGAATAAAAATGGTAAATATTGAAAATTTTATAATACTGATTTGTGATTTTTATCATTTCACTACGTTTCTAGTACACATTCT
This sequence comes from Trichonephila inaurata madagascariensis, assembly GCA_019973955.1. NCBI lineage: Eukaryota > Metazoa > Arthropoda > Arachnida > Araneae > Nephilidae > Trichonephila > Trichonephila inaurata. The sequence goes on along the minus strand of BMAV01026147.1, from coordinate 244,590 downwards.
ACTTTGATTTTTGGTTAATTTTCTATTATATTTGATGTCATTTCAAGACAATTTTCTTTTTTTTAATAAGTATAATATAATCAATTTTATACTGTTATGTTAGTCTCTTTCTTCCAAACTCTTTATTTTTGAAACAAATATTTAAATGAAAAAAAATTACAAAAGCAGTATTAATAGCCTTTTTTATATTACAATTTTTATACGTTGTCTAATAAAATGTAGAACATATATTAAATTTCACTCTCAAAAAATATTTTCTTCCTATTAGTGTTTTAAAAAAAACTAGCAGCGTATTTAGAAAAAATTGGATAAATTTAAAAAAATAAAAAGTATACAAAAAAAGGTGTCTTGGGTCCAAAAATAATTTTATTTTACTGTTCAGATTTGTTTTAAAATAAGGCAAATAGTGTTATACTCTGCAACTGATGAGTGAAAAATATTTCAAATCATTATTCAATGGTAAACTATGTATTTCTTTCATTTTTTGCGTTTGTCCGTAAACTGTGTGGGCACTGATATTTTCTTCTTTTTATTTTTGATTTGCACATATTTTTAATTCTTATAGTGAGATTATTAGAGCTAGTGTTTTTAAGAGATGCAGTTTGATCATGATATTGAAATATTTTTCATCTGGTATTTTATTCGTGATGATGGTGGACATTTTTTATTGAGGGCAGAATTTAGATTCTTGAAGATATTCGATAAAAAGCAGGGATTATCAATGCAATGTCCAATTTCGTTTGTTGAGAAGAAATAAAAATAGAAAGATAATTCAAAAAGCCGATATTATCTCTGTCCATTGCAATATAAGACTTAGTATTACACCATGCTCCAAACTGTGTTTGTACATATATATATATATGCAGACAGACAGACAGACAGGACAGACAGAACAGACAGGACAGATAGACAGACAGACAGGACACACACGCGCGCACACAATCCTCAATCATTTAAAATAGTTACAAACATGAAATTTTTTTTGTAAGTATGAGAGTAAGATATATGAACCATTCTTCATAACATCCAGAGTGTGTTTAAAAAAAGAAAACATTTAGGGGTATTTGTGTTCCACAATGATAAAATAAAAAATAGTGTAAAAATTTTAAAACTGAAAATTAAAATAAAGTTCTCTTTTGTTAAATTTCCATTCTGTTAAGTATTATACTTAGTTATATGCAACAAAAAACATGCCTTTTTTGGAACATTTTGACAAAATTTGACCATTTAAGGAGTTATTTCTATTTTCAAAAATTAAAATATAAAATACAAAAAAGTTATTCACAATGTACGGGTCACTTAATACAGAGAAGAGCTTCAAATGGTAGAAATTTATATGCATTGTCTCATTTTGTTTTTTGTATATAGTTGAAAAATACTGAAATATTTTATATTATAAAAAATTTTATTGACAATAATTAAATTTTATGTTGGGATTCATTTTTCTGAAAATGTTTCGGAACAAAATTATTTTCTGTACAGAAAAAAAACCGATATTTCTCTAGAGAATTAATCAAATCTTAAAAACACAATATATTTCTTAGTATGTGAAAACCCAAAAAACCTTTTTAAGTTTATAAACTATTTTAATATCTAATAGTTCTAAAATAGATAAAACAATGTACTTTTATTAGAATAACCAAAAGATAAGAAGGATTTTTAATATAAAAATTAAGATCCTTAGGCAATGGCATTAGCATATTTGGTTTTTTGCTAAGTGACACGAAACTACTTTGAAAGTTTTGAAAGTGAGATATTTATAATTTTTCTTAAAATGGCAGCTGTTATCATTTATCTATTTAATCCATTTTCCTAAAAAATAGATCTAAACTGAGGAAAACTTTGCAACTTAAACTATTTTTTCTAATATTCACCATCCAATTTTTATGTATTAAACGATAAACGAAATATAAATATGGAAAAAAATGAATAAAAAAAATTTTCTTGATAGTGATAAAGGCCAGAATTTTCAGCTTTTCATAGGGATTATTTTATAGACAAAATAAAATTAAGGGGTTTCATGTTATTAATAATTATTTAAAATTAGCACTCGATATTTAATTATTTTTTAAGAAAGCAATTTTTTGGCTTTGTAAAACTTAGATAGTTCTAGAATTCGTAAGATACATAAGATCTAATTTTTGGTTTTATATATAAAATATAAATGTTTTCCTTATTTATTTAAAATTGTGCTGTTTTACTTCATTCCAAATGCTTCTCATGACTAAACTTTTAAGTGTAATTTGGAGAAAAAAATTAGAAAATTGGGTCGCAACAATGCCAACGTTCAAGATAACTCGCCAAGTTGATAACCCCGATTTGTCTTACGCTCTGAATCGGCAAACACGTGTTTTGTTTCATATAATATCGCCAATACGGTAGCGATAATACATAAACACCGAAATTTGCTAAGAAAGAGTATTTGAGGTATAAGAGAATGTTTTATTCATATTACTATTTGAAATATTAATTTTGATATATTTTGCTGTATATATTTATTTTTGTTTTTTATACAACTTATTACTATACAACAACTTTTCACTAATATTCATTTTACATTTATCCAATGCTTTTCGCGTATTTTTAAAAATTAGGTAAGGTGAAAAATAAAACTCATTTTTATAAGCAACTACAAACGATTTTTAAAGTACATAAAAATTTCAGTTAAAGTATTTACTAGTAAAGAATACTTGAACCAATAATAAAATGAGAAAATTGTACCAAAGGTTTGGAGATTTGTTTTCTTTCTTTTACGTATCCAAAAATGTAAACTTACAAATAAAATATATTCGATAAATTGTAACAAAATAAAGTGTTGAGTTTCGACTCAGTTTCATTTACTTATAACAATCTTAAAATAAAAATTATCGAATTCTTCTTCCTTCTCATTTACACTTCAATGGTTTAAAATCTAGAATCCTTCTTTGTATCAGAATTCTTAAGTATCCTGTCATTTATCTCAAGGGAAAAGTCCACTATAGTTCTATAATATGTTTTAAGCATAGGATACAGATATAGCGAAAATAGGCTTCACTATTCAGAGTTTTTTTTACATAAGGACTTGCACAGAAATTGTACAACGGGAAATTTAAATCTACGAATTAAAAAATCTTTTTTCTATTTAGATAGAAGATGTAATTGAAACTCTTCCAGGTTATATACTACACAAATAGAATTTTGAACATATATATTATCGATATTCTTTAGGGACTTTGAAGAAAAAATGTTTCAAAGTTTCAACGAACTTCAGCTTTGTTAAAGTGGAATTATGAAGTATAACATTCAAAAGATAGAGAGAATTAGTTCTTCAATTTAATGTTAACTCCTTAGAGTATTAAACTATGAAGCTGTTTGATAATTTTAAGAGTCTCTTAAAATACCTGAAACCTATGAGAATTTCAGTGAAAACTAAAAACTTTTACTCATGAAATATAAATATTTTATTTAAATTACTAAAACTTTGCAAGGAAAACTTAGAAGAGTTTTAAGTTTACATTTTGGAAATTTTCTCAATTCGAGAACAATATATTCTTTTATTCAGAAATGTAAATTAAAAAATTGGGTAAAATATCGAAATATGTATGAATTTTAACCATCTTGAGTATCATTAGAATTAGAATATAATTTGAAAATTTACAATAAGGAAAAAAAATTAGAAGATAATTACAATGATTATTTTTTCAAAAAAAATATAGGTGGGAAATTAATATCAGTTTAAATAACCTTTGTGGAATTTTACAATTTTTTGGAAATTTTTTTTGTATATATGAAGTTGGGCAAACCCGAAGCAAATGTTTGTAAACATGAAAATACAAAGTAAATTTAACGTTTAAATAGTTGTACCGATGGTTACGTGGCCAGAGCAGACAGCGACTACAGCGGACACGCGAGGAAAGCTGGGTGGGCAGAGGGGACATTCTTACACCTATTGTGTTGTTTCCCTAATCAGTCACATGTTATCTATTGTGCAGTTTCGACCCTTCACTATACTGTTACTTACTATTAATTTTTAAATATTTCTCTGAACGTTTTTATTTTTACTACCTTTTTATACATTTAAAATGCATTCTCACTATAATATCTTAATAATTTAATATAAATAATTAAATTTGATTAGCAAAAATGTATTTATCCTTGTAATTCGATAATCGATTGCAAAAAACGGAAACTTTCAGTAAAAAACACGTTATTCCCGAGAAAAAGATTTGCCACTTAAAATACTGTTTTAAATTATACTTTTTGTGATTTTTAAAATCATTTATTTACTTATTTATCTGCACCCTTTATCTGTTCTAAGATGGGGGAAAACACCACCTCTTACCACGATGAGTTTCGGGCTCTGACCACGAAATCTGATGTGCCAACTCTGACCACGTTCGCTTTACTCACACCACCGTACAGATATTACATATAGGTATCCAACTACGTTCGAAACCGTGATTTTGCAAAAGCGTATAAACGGATAATATTTATGATATTTCGTGTCACTTAGATTAGAAAATGTATATAAAATTATTTTAAGAACATTATTACAGTAAAAAATTATTTAAGTACAATATTTTGACAAAAAATGAACGTATAAAAGGACTAATTTTCAAAATATTCTCCTTTTGTTAAAAAGGCTTTTATTATAATAATATTTTGCCTGTCTATAGCTCAGACCTGTGTACAGAGGCTCAACTAGAGTTTTTGAAATATATAACTTAGAAGTAGGTTTATCCATGTTTTACGACACAACAGAGGGGAGAAATTTTAAGAAAAAACCGCCGCTAATTATTTCAATGGGTTGTAACTGAAAATAATGTGAATTTTTCAAAAAAAAATAGTTCAGACTCCCTGGAGAAGTCTTTACTTTACATAAGCACACACACATACACACACACAAAATATTATTTTAGAAGTATTTTTTATAAAAGGAAAACATTTTGTAAAAAGTTTATTCTAAGTTAATTTTTTGCCGAAATATTGTATTTAAATATTATTTTTTGTCAAAATGGCCTTAAAACAATTTTATACATGTACTCTAATCTGTTACACTAAATATCATGAAAATTATCCATTTTTGCGCTTTTTTAAAATCACGGTTCCGAACGTAGTCGGATACCTTAACAGATTTCTACTCATCAATAGATTTTATTGAACTTCTGTAGAATTTGGGTCAGATTGAATTAAAATTTTCTTATGAATAATTTAAACAAACGTTATCCATATAATGAAACTTCTAAAACTGAAATAAATTTATTAGCGAAACCGAAATAAATTGTCTTAATTATGCGTCTAAAAGTACCATTACATAATATCCATGGTGTTTATAAGGAAATTAGCCATTTTTTCTGTATGGACGATTATGATTTCGATTACTTACAACAGGGGTCGGCCACCTATGGCACGCGTGCCACATGTGGCACGCGGGGCAGTTTTCAGTGGCACTCTGGACTACTCCGCAAATTTGTCAATTTTTGGGAGGGTGGAAGTTGATAAATTTGTGTTGGACCTCTTATTTGACAAACTTCTTCAGAATTATGGACAAATCTGAAAGATAACTCTATGGATTACAGCTATTTTGCAAATCATTGAACGTTATTGCTAGAGATATTTAATTGTTTGTAGAAAGGAAATTGCTCCTTATTCAACTATAATGAAGGGAAATACTGATATTTTATGCTGTCTATGTCTTATTTTAATAAATATGTTTAAAAATAACTAATATATGTACAATTTGAATTTCTTTATTTTTGCTGAAAAAATAGTTATATTTTATGCTGTTTATTTTTATATGAAGAAATATCTTTAAATGATGCAAAATTAATATATAATAACTCTGCATGCATTATCACGGGAATCGAATTGTTTCAAAAATGCCCTACCGTGTGGCACACTGAATCGTATTGGTAGATTGATTTGGCACGCCACAGCTAAAATGTTGTCAACCACTGAGTTACAAATTTAAAGTAGAATTTTTCTTTTCATAAATTTATTTGGATATCTTTATAATACAAAAAGTTCATTTATTTAAGTTTAAATTATTTTAGTTAGGGAATGACTAATAACTCAAAAACTAATTGAAACAATAAAAGTAATCCCTGTTAGTAATCTTTTTGTTACATATTTTGACGTTTCAGTAGTAAAAATCGTTTCTTAAGCTTATTCAAAATTTAGTGTTATTTTACTAGCAACAAAGTAATCTTTTTTTTATCGATATTTACGTTTTTAAAAAGAAGCATAACGCTATTTGTCAAGATTATTAGATAGTTAGGACAAGGTAGCTTAACTTTTTCGAATATTTTTTTCGGGTGATTTCGTTGCATTAATTTTCATAAACTGTTGTCAGGAAAAGTTTTGTTTAACGAATGGGGAAGTAAGTGTTTGTAAAAGATTTATATAGTAATAGTAATCCCTATTAAAATTTGTTTAAATTTTTAGATCGTAATTTTTTTGCAAAGTTAAGTCGAAGTAAAAAGAAAAAAGTCACTCAGGTAAGAGAAATGTCATTAACAACTAATTGATAAATTCAAGTGTGTTTTGCTGAATTTTCTTCTAATTTAAGCTAACCATAACTTGAACATGGATGAAATTAGAGTTTTACTGTGCTTTGAATATTATTAAAAAGTTCGAAATACAATCTTTATGTTTTACCCTATTTGAAGAAAAAGATTTAAAAAAAAAATAAATTTTTTTGATTTAAGTATAGTGTATAAAGTTACAGATTTCCTTGAGTGTTCTCAGTCTTTTCTATTTTAATTAATGCAAAATCTGACGAATAACGTGAACTTTTAACTCAAAAAATAAGATCGAAATTAACGTTATACGCCGAGTATAAAAAAGGAGAGCATCAAAAATGAAAAAAAAAAAATGACTATAGAAAAAATTAGACATCAAGATATGTCGAAATACTGTTTATTTAAAAGAATTGACATAACTTGTGAAGTAGTTCTAGAAATATACTATTTTTTTCTAAAGCTTAAAATAATACACCGAATAAATGATTTCAAATTATAAGAGAATTGCAGACTTATATTTTAAGTTTCTTTATAAAAAAAAAGGGTAGCGTGTTATATAGCGAATATACCTAAAAATTCAAAATACAGCTTAAAAGTATAGGTGCGTGTTATACACCGGATTTTTCGGTACTATACATAACAAAATTATTCATCGCTAAAAGGTTTTTTTGAAGTTTTCCTTGGAAAATACTAGTTACCAATATTAGTTCAATTACAAAAAAAAAAAAAAAAAAAAAAAAAAAAAAAATTCAAAAACTGTAACAGAAATGTGCTCAAATTTCTTTGAGTAGCTGAAACTAAATAGGGAAAATAGCTATAGCTAATAGTGAAAATAACTACAGCTTTCACTAATATATAGCCAAATAGTGACAGAAATATTTGATACTATCCTAAAATCTAATTTATTTAACAAATAATTCCGTTAATATACAATTTGAGCAAATAAAGATTATTTAAACATATTATGAAATACACTAAAAGGATTTGTGCAAGTGATTAAATACCAAAAAAAAAAAAAAAAAAGGTTAAAAATTATTTATTTTTATTGGGACATTCATAAGTATATTGAAACAATACTAGTAAAACATTCAACAAAAATTTGTAACGTAATTATTAACACACACTCATAACTTTTTTAATTTATCTAAATTAATTATGAAAGGGGAAAATAATATGTAATTTTTCAGTATTGCGAATAAAAACTTTATAGAAACACACATGACTCTTTATTTATTTAAGAAGACGGATTTTGAAATTAAAGGAATAAATGTGAATGTTAAAATAATATTCGTAAAAAATAATAAAGATTGGTTTAAAAGTGCACAATGGAGACAAACAGAAATGCATAACAAACTTTATTAAAAAATTAAAAACGTGGTATGTTTTCCCCTGAAAACTTTTGACAAAAATCCTTTTTGAAATTCTGTTAAACCGTTCTGCTATTATTTTCCTCTAGATGAGATGTTTACGTAATGGTGTTAATGGACATCGTAGTACTATTTATAGTAATTTATATTTCTTCTTTAATTTTTACACTATGTGCTCAGATTTTAAAATGATAACACATGTATACAAATCAGGAATTTTTAACTTATGCCGGATTAAAGCACATAATAATAATAATTTAATTAATAGCACCATTGATTATTACGCAAAATTAGCAACTTATAATGAAAGGAGAGATGAGTATTTCTGCCCTCCCCTCTCCCTTGTGTTAATTTCACCTTAAAAGAACACTTTCTTAAGGAGTGGGAGAGTTGTTCATGTATCTAGACATAGGTTTGAGAGCCAAAAGTTACTTATTCAAGTTCAATCTAGATGCTAACCCATATTTAGGATTCATTACACAAATTTGAAATAATTATCGCCCATTTGTTTCATATTTACATAAACTGAAACTGAGAACTAATCCTATTTGTCCTTATGATTCAGTTACAGATGTTAATCTCTACATTTTCACTACACATTTGCAAAGGATTATCATTGAAGTACGAGTAAATCTATAGATTCTGGTGCAAAGAGCTTTGGTACGAATCTCATAAATAATAATTCATGATAAAATAGCTGCTTGCATTAAAAAGCTCGGAAAATTACTGGTCAAGCACAAAAATCTGCTTGGTTCCGGAAATATGCCTGTCTTCATCCCCATGCTCATGACCTCCTTCTCCATGATGATGTCAATTCTGAACTGATTTCTCATGTATTTTGCTTACAATTCCTATACGGTATTAGTCACTAATTTCTTTTGTTTCAAATTTCCTTCTTTGTGCATTTCTTTTCTGAATATAGTAACGGATTTTATTTGGGTCTTCTACTAATCCTCTTGTGGAAAATATTCTTTAACTGTGATATTAGCTTAAAAACCTCTTTCCGTAGACATGACTTGATTTATGCAAATGCAATTACTATTAAAGTACCAGTTGTTGAGTAGGCGGGATAATGGTTAAGAGTTGATTGTAAATTGAAATCCAAGTATTAGGAAGAAGTGACTACTAGTCACGTATCTTAAGATTAATAGTAGAAGGTGAATCCACCGGAATAGTGGAAGGCTGAAGCAGCTTCATTCAAGGAGCTTTAGAAAATAAGTAGTTTAGATAATTTAGTTATCTGATTTCGGGTTAAGATTTCTTATTGTTTCTAAGGTTTGGAAGTAAAAGTGCATTTCGTTAAGTGTTAAAAGTTGAATAAAATTAGTTATTCTAAGATCATGCCTTCTTCTTTAAACCCTCCCACACCATCGACCTCCAGGGCTTCGAGAATTTGCATTACGCTTGACTTTTTCATATAGGTGTACTCATGTGCATCTATACGCACGTAATATATTAATATTCTATTGTTACCTCTCCTCCCCCTCTGAGAGATGTGTTTAAAAACACTAAGCCGTTACTGAATAAGGTTAGTCTCTCCCCAGGTAATAAATGAATAAAATAAGTTCCTGCGGTAGCTGGGTATCGATCTGCACTGTTTGTCCTGGATGATGTGTTCGAGCACTGATACCACTGTAGACATACTGTTAGTGGAGCTGACAAACATTAAATGTGTCGAGGCTAAAATTCCTCACGTTGGCTGCCTTGTGAAAATATTAAAGATGGGGTTGCAGATCAGGTGTCAACCTAGTCGACCATGGTTCATAATGTTTTTCGTGCTGTTTCAAATTGTGACTTTATTATACCACCAGTCACCAATTTCAAATAAAAACATTAACAGCATTTGCTGTCCTTCCAATTTGAAAAATAAATTGAATTCATTATAGGAATTGGGAACTGACTGATTGTGAACTTAGAAACAACAAATGCTGTAACACTGTCTGTGAACGTATATTCACTCTTGTGAATATTCAAGATATATAAGCTTTGTTCACTCTACACTGGATTTGGCCGAACTTCTTCAAAAACTACGGTATATAATGTTTTCTGTCAATTGGATGTAGCTGAAATTAATAACTTAGCTATTGGTGTCTGGATGTCTCGAGTGGGGAGTGAATATCATAATACAGAGATCATAAATCTCGGGAGGGTGTGTATGAAATATTCGCAGTTCCGACTTCTGTGATGTTTAAGGTATCCGACTACGTTCGGAACCATGATTTTAAAAAAGCGCATAAATATATAATTTTCATGATATTTAGTGTCACTTAGATTAGAATACATGTATAAAATTGTTTTAAGGACATTTTGACAAAAAAAATATTTAAATACACTATTTTGGCAAAAAAACAACTTAGAATAATTTTTTTCCAAATGTTCTCCTTTTGTGAAAAATGCTTCTATTATAATAATATTTTGCCTGTATATAGCTCAGACCTTTCTACAGAGGCTCAACTAGATGTTTTGAAAAATTCACATTATTTTCAGAGTTACCACCAATTTAAATAATTATTGGCGCTTTTTTCTTAAAATTGCTCCCCTCTGTTGTCGTAAAATATGGATAAACCCACTTCTAAGTTATATATTTCAAAAATTCTAGTTCATCCTCTGTACAGATGTCTGAGCTATATACAGGTAAAATATTATTATAATAGAAGCATTTTTTACAAAAGGAGAACATTTGAAAAAAAAATTATTCTAAGTTAATTTTTTGCCAAAATAGTGTATTTAAATAATTTTTTTTGTCATAATGTCCTTAAAACAATTTTATACTTGTATTCTAATCTAAGTGACACTAAATATCATGACAATTATCCATTTATGCGCTTTTTTAAAATCCCGGTTCCGAACGTAGTCGGATAGCTTAATCTTGACATAAGCCTTACGATCTATGTGTCCCACAATATTTTCAGGTCTGTAACCCTTTTTTGTAGGGATATTAGAGGCATTAAACAGGCAATTTCCTTTTCACGTGTGAAAACCAAAATTCATTAAATAAAGTTTAATTTCAATGGAAAATTTCCTTACATATTTGATAAATAAGAAACAGAATATATTTATTTTTCGTTTTCTTTGTAAGCTTGTTTAACATGTTTTAGCATTACTTAATATATTAAGCTGTTTTTTTTTAAATCTTAAATTTAATTTTTAAAAAAAATAAAGCATTCTCATAATGGGGCTTATATTCTTAATAAAAGTCTCTCATGTAGTTCTTCCTGGATTATTCGTTACACACCGATATTTATCTCAATGAAAGGTCGAAATAAATTAAATGTGGGTTTCGTAAAATATTAATGGAAGCTTGCAGTACAAAAAGTACGAAAATATTAAAATAACAAATCTGAGGACGCAAATTCCGTGTCTAACATGTAACAGAACAGTGATTTAAAAATGTTTGTTAAGGAATATGTTAATTTCGTTCTTCTTTCAAGGATTTTTACAAGGAACAACTTCAGTTTCATTTGCTCTACAACTCGCTTTAACATGATGTAACATAGATAAGTCGGAAACGAAAATTTTAAATTTACAATGTATCATATCTGTCTCATAAGTATAAACTTTATTACACAAATGATGATTGAAGACACTTTATTCTCCTAAAAATGTTAAATTGCATAACTCGGTTGAAATAACACGGTCTGAAAGGAAACGACGCGGAAACAATCTGTGGAAAGTGAAATTCATTCATTTTCTCTCTCTCTTTTTACGATTTCCCACTTAAAAATGCAAGATTGCGTAACTGATATGCGTACATCTATCATTTCGATTTACTGATAGATTTTTTTTCCTTGAAAGCTTTGCATACTTCTAAGTGTGGTCTATTTATCTATGTGGTCTATGTGGTTATTTCAAGTGGATTTAATGCCTCGAAATTAGAATTTTCAATTCAAGTGTTCAGTTATAATTTTCAATTCAATTTGCATGTGTTGCCGTATTTTTTTATAGGATAATTACTGTATATGTTTCTTTTATTAAATAATCTATAATACTCTATAATTTTACAAAATATATTTTTTAAATAATTCATAATACAATAATTTGTATATATATTTCAAAGTAAGGAATTACATATTCTTAAAATTTTCTATTTTTATCGCAGATATGAGTATACATTCCAGAAATAAACTGAAACAACTGTTTTAGAATTTTCGATTATGCATACTGTTTTTTAATAAACTATTATTTTAATTTAAGATATCCGACTACGTTTGGAACCGTAATTTTTTTTAAAAAAAGGTACAAGAGAATTTTTTTTTTTCCTTTTGTGTCACCAGATTTAGAAAAATAAATATAAAATTGTTTAAAATTTTTGTTAAAATAAAAAAATAAAAAAAACATTGAAAAATAAAGAAAAAATGACGTAGTTTTCTTTCTCTTTTAATTAAAAATTCTTGTATAATAATAAAAATGACCTGCACGGAGTTTGAACTAAGAATTTTTTGCAGAATTCGCATTATTTTCAGAGTTACTTTCAATCGAAATAATAACCGATGTTTTCTGTTAAAATTTCTCTACACTGGCATAGCAAACTATGAATAAACATTTTTATAAATTAAATACTTCAAAGTTCAGGTTTTGTACAAAAGTCTTTAATATATAGGCAAAATATTACTAATACAAAAGTTTTTTTCCATAAACAGAGAAAATGTTTTAAATATATATGGCATTTTTTGTTCACTTTTTGCCCAAAACTTGCATTCAATAATTTTTTTATTGTAGTAATATTCTTAAAAAATAATTTAATATGTATATTCTAATTCAACTGACACTAAATATCAAAAAATTATTCATACATGCACTTTTAAAATCACAGTTCCGAGCCTAGTCGGATACCTTAAGTTTTCTATAAATCACAGCTTTAATAAAAAGGGAAAAATATTCAAATGAATATAAAATTAAAAAAAAAATTCGAAAAATTATCCACACATTAACTTTACTATTCCGTAATTTAACTTTTTGCTACATATAAAGACTTTTCAGGATTCTCAACAGTTCTCATACGAAATACAAAAGGTCAAAACAATTAGTCTAATTTCGATTAGTAATTAGAATTGATTATATAATTAAATATTCTGGATTTTAAAAAAAGCACTGTTATTTTTGATTTAATGAATAAAACTTTCGAATGGTGGTAGCTGAATTCTTCATGTTTAGAGAAAACCATTATAATGGTTTAAATATATTACACAGAATGTTTTACTCAATAGAATTTAAATGATATTCTTTGAATTTAATTTATTTATAAATCAAGTTAGGAAATACGAAGATTTAAGAGCTATTTTAATAAATATTTTAACAAAAATATTTCCACTTTTTATGAATTACTTATTTATTTTCTATATATATGTATATATAAGAATCTATTTGAAAAAAAAACTTTCTAAAATATAACATAACATTTGTGTAATCTTATACTAATTTTAGGTAGGAACATTCCATCACGTATATTTCCGTAATATCCTTTTCCAGTCAGTGAGTTACATTTTACACATTTTTCCAATTCTAAAAATTTATTCTTTCTGCAAACAATGATTTTCCACCTGTCTAGAGGAAAAGAAATTCTATTTAAAGGGAAAGTAATAATTTTCTTCCATTAAACTAATGTTTATCGATGTTTAACTACTAACGACACGCACAAAAATTATAAACAATTCGAATGCGAAATATTTTTTCGAAGTCTCAAAGTTGAGTTTAATATCTGTAAATTATTTGATACTTATTTCTTTATTTGTATAGAAAATCAAAATAAATACATTGTATTGTAGTAGGAGTATATAATAATAGTAATAATGTAAATAACACACATTCAAAAAAACTTTTTTCTTAAGAAAGATGAATTCTACTTTTGAAAGAAGTCAATGATGTCCAACAATGGATTATTCCGTAACCTATTTGCATTTTGCTTTCAGGTATATTTTGCTTCTTTTACTTTTGTTACTTAAAATGCAAATTGCCTATGGTCACGGAAAAGCGAAATGCCTTTAAAAGGAAACTCCTCTAATTTTAGATTTGTGTTGCATTTTTGCTACTTTGCAATTCTTGGAATGTTCACTTTCTTTTGTCGAAAGAATGCTTTTAAATCTCTTGAATTATTTCGAGTTTAAAATAGCATCACTCTTTGTTCTTGTGTATAATATTTTGTTATTGTTCATCGTCTGATAAAATTAATTTCATCCATTAAAACTTTTTAAAATTGCTTAGCGCTGTATGTATGATAATGATTTCCTATAGCAGAATAAAAAAAAATTACATTTAAAATTAGATACTATAAAAATACTTTGACATTCAGGAATTTTATTTTATTCTACTGATTGCTCTATTTCTAGAAATAATTTTTAAATTTTTACTGAATGTCTCGATGTTATTTTTGCTAAAAATAATCCAGTGAAGTATATTTGTAATTTTATTTAACCGTTTGAGTCCCAGGCGGTATTGAAAAAACACTGTTGAAAAATCCCAAACAGCGCAACCGCGCTTTCTCAGAATGAGTACGAGAAGGCCTAAGCAGCGCGGTAGCGCTTGTTTTATTTTAAGTCGGGAAATACCAAACGTGCGATAGTGCTTTGTTCATTTTACACCGATGAATCCCAATCGAAGCTATAGTATTGTTTTACCTATTGTACCATTTATATTAAAAAGAGCCGTGTAATGCACTTGTTTGAGTAAATCTGTGCGCACGACTTCAACAATCGGTAACGCTCCGTCAGATGTCCATAATGTTCGAAATGTGCACTGGGTTTTCTCGACATAAAATCCCAACAGCGCGGAACCCAAACAGTTAATAGCTTTTATAACTGTGTCTCGCTAAAATTTTTCTATCCCCTCCCCCCGTACAATTGTTTGTAGATCAATGGAAAATAACATTTAGAAAATTTGTATTTGATTCTAAATATTATCATTTTAACTCAATACTATATACTGTTCGTGAAAACATAATTTTAACCACAGTTATCCGTCTATCTTAAGATTGAAATCTAACGAAGACGTTTAAAAGTTCTAAAAGAAAAAAAAAATCTAATTAAATTAAAAAATAGAAAAGCGTAAAAAAATAAATAACTGAATTTGTAATAAATTGAAAACTGAGTATGAGAAAAGTGAGTAAGAAGAAATGTGGAAAATGCAATAGAATCTCAAATATCCGGACAAACTGAAGCTCCAGATCACACGGATGAAACAAAATAACATATGAAATAAGCAAAAGTACGTAACTAAATATTCTGTACAGTAAAAAAGAATATGTATTTTGAAATGAGACAAAATGATAAATAATTGCACAAGAGAGAATTCAAATGAATACATTATTTACAAGATATATACCAGGTCGGGAAAATACTTCTTAGAACTCCTTTTCACTTACCTCACTTCACACAATTAATTATTTAAGTTTTTAAACGGCTGTCGTGATTGAGTGATCGTTGAGTTTATATTGATTGATTGAATATTAACGTCGCACTGTTCAGCTACACGAGGGCTTTTGGCGACGGACCACGTAATTTTGAACCATGGTCAAGTGACGTGGACGACACCTGAGCTGGCACCCCCCTCTCCTAACTACCACACCACACCAACGGGAGGACGTTTCAGCTCTCGACAGATTTAACGTGCATCGCTGCCCTACACGGCGGGTCTTTAGTGGTACTGGGATAGAACTCGTGACAAGGCAAGCCACGATCCGATATCTATACCACTCGGCTACCGCGGCCACCGTTGAGTTTATAAGCGTTTACCTTAATTGAATTTGATATGAGTAAAACAAAAATTAAAAATCATCAACAGAAATATTTTGCAAGAAATATATAAGGATTAACGATACGATTTATTGTTACTAAAGCCTAATTTTTATATAGGCAATTAGATACTATAGATTACACTATAGACATAAGAGGTACTATAGATAGAGAGTACTATTATTATTATAGATACTATAAATGGCCCCCGAATATAGATAGTACTATAGATAGCCCTATTATATAGATACTATAAATCAGAGGTTGCCAAAGTGGTGTTCCGTGGACCATTAGTGGTCCGCGAGAAAATTTCGCTAGTCCCCAAACAAATGTAGAATATACTCACTTATCACGTTAAGTTATGTTTTAACCCTCTGGCCGAAACATCAATTTTTTTTTTGCAGCACTGGGAAACATCCGTCTGACAAACGGATACATATTCCTTTTTTTTTAAATTTACCTTAAGGACTGTTTTAAATGTCCTTATAAGTCATGAAATTTAAAAAGCTCAAATAAAATGTGTGAGGTTAAATCAAACACAACAATATATTTTTATCACTAGAATTGTGATTTGTATTTTTTTAAAACTGGTTAAAAATTATTAATGTTCATGTAAAAGTAATTAAAAATAATAATACCAAATACGAAAAAAACCATAGGAATATCCGCGTGATAGATGGTGGTACATAAGAAAAATCGCACATATCGTGAGTTGAAAAAAATCGCCATGTACCACCATGTGATCCTCTCACATGGTAAAGTCCAACTGCAGATGTCAAGACAACAAACCCCAAAAATCACCCCACAGCGTTATCTACAGGCATCAAAGCAAATCATCCCCGTCTGAGAGACAGATACTCCGATCAGAGGGTTAAGATGCATTGGTTGCGTTCTTAGATCACAATTATTTTTTTATAAATATATTTAACATTCACAAAATCCTATTAGTGGTCCATGGGATTTAAATTATGAATCAACTGGTCAATGAGGTCAAAAAGTTTGGCAACCGCTGCTATAGATAGTACTATTATAGATACTATATATAGCCCTATTATAGAGATACTATACATAGCACTATTATAAATACTATAGATAGCACTATTATAAATACTATAGATAGCACTATTATAGATACCATAGATATATACAATAGGTTATACGCAGTAGAATCCAAAAGTTCGGGGATATTGCATAAAACCTTGAAGATTTTAAGATACTGACGCAAAATCACCTTCAAATATTCTTTTGCCGGCTTTTGCACAATTTCTTGAACACTGCTAAAAGCCCCTTATTTCCTATCACCCATGCCTCCAGTGAAGCTGCTTTTACCACAACTTATGGCATAAAACGACGTCCTGGCAATTTTTTTTACTGATGGAAACAAAAAAAAATTACAAGGGTGCTAAATCCAATAAATAGATAGGATGCGAAAGCCCTTTAGTATCAGTTTTGGCAAGTAATTCTATGACCACTTGGATCCAATGTGTAGTGCATTGTTATGTCTCATCTGAGGCTATTTAAAAGAAATGGATAGCCTCAAACGACGCAAAATGAACAAAATGTCTTCTTGCTCACTGTTCTGTCCTCAGGAATAAATTCCGAATGAACAATTATTTCAGAATCAAAAAATACCCCATCATGACATTCCCTTTGCTTCAATAATGTTGACCTTCTGTAAAACGCCAATACTACTCGTACATTTTCAATATAAGCGTCGTAGAATCACCGTACATATTTCTTTAGCATTTCTACAATTTCTGTTTTTTCCCCTCCTTATATTTTAGTTTTTTACTCAAACTCTGTCAAAAGTTAGTGATACAATGTTTTTCTTGAAAAACCATGTTTCATACGTCGCAGAACACGTATGAATTTCTCGGAACAAAATATTTGTTTCCCCTATTCAATCACATGACATGCTTAACACCATCCTGTACACCAATGGTTCCTAAATGGTGGTTCATGAACCACAGGAGAATAACAGAGCCTTTCTAGGAGGTCATTTTGAAGCTGTCTCATTGAATGCTCAGATTTCCCTCTTTTATAGACTCTGCAAGAACTCATGGAAAAATTGAAAGACGTACCATTCTAGACTAGATCACTAAATAAACACCAGTAAAGTGGAAAAGAAAGAAAACAGGTAATTAAAAAAATTACGTCAATTCCTACTTAGATCAACAAAGAAAAATTTTATTTTAGCTACTTTTTATTAAAAAGTTACTATTAATATAAATAGGTATATACATATGACAGAATCACAACATTAAGTGGTAATTAATTTTTATTAATTATCATTAAAGTATCGTATTGTCATCCAAAATAATTGGGTATATAAAATTTCAGTTCAACTGAATGCTTTAAAACGTGAGAAAAAAGCCTTTTCTCATGTTTTGACACAAGTCGCCAAAAATGATGCCAGCATGGCTGTATTTGTAATTTTTTTAAATAATTAGTTTTAATCAATTAATTTTTATTAATTATAATTAAATTATTGTATTGTCATCCCAAATAATCATGTATATAAAATTTCAGCTCAATTGAACGCTTTAAAATGCGAGGGAAAAAACCTTTTCAAGTTTTGACACAAATCGCCAAAATAGTTGCCAAATCGCCAAAAATGATGCCAACGTGGCTCTGTATCTGTAATTCTTTGAATAATTAGTTTTATATAATTAATTTTTACTAATTATAAAAAAAGTATTGTATTCTTATCCAAAATAATCGTGTATATAAAGTTTCTGCTCAATTGAGCGCTTTAAAATGTATTTTATTAACGATTGAAAATTCCACGAAGATAAATAAATAAACACATAGAGAGTGTGAGCTAATAGTAGAAATTGAAAAAGAAACGATAAAAAGTCTGCGTATAAGTAGCAGAGGCAGGAACCTTTAAATCACTCGCCCATGCTTTGGGAGTCTGGGAGAGGTGTTAAGAATCTTGGGGTTCACGATGTTAGGAGGGTACATAAAGAGGGGTCATGGTGATCGAAAGTTTAAGAACCGCTTCCGGAGGAGAGGGATGGTACAATGAGTTTCAAATTGTATTTCCTTAACTACTTTACTTGTAATGTTGTGCAAATGTACTCCTGAAAGTCTGGATTCTACCACATAATTGCAAAGATTACTATTATAATCTATGAATGTAACATTTTTGATTGTATGTCATAGGATAGAAAACGTTTTCAACAATCATTTTGTTATATACATCTTTCAATTTTAAATATCTTTTAAGTAATTAAATATAAGCTATCAAAAGAAACGTATATCAAAAGTGTAGCGGTTGCATCTGTATAAGTCAGTAACAGCCTCCGGACTGAAGTGATCATTTTGGTACAGTAGTATGTTACGCGCTTACGGAACCAAAGGTGGCGAGTTCTATCCTCCTATAAAGTATTCAAAAATCTAGTTTTGGGAAAGAAAATTTAAATATATTTCCTATGGATATCTGATAAACAGAGCTTTAATTATTATACCCAAAAATATTTATGCATCTGTAACACTTGATAATTTATCGCCAAATTATATACGAATAAACATGGAGTAACAATGTCGTATATACTTCCTTTAACAATAATCCTTCCCATTGCATTTGATACAATGGATAAAACTTATCAATAAGCTTTCAACACCCTAGAATCTCCCTCCTGTTGAGTCATCTTTATGAATATCATTACAAGCGGAAAAGAGAAAAAAATTCCTCTATAATTCATGATCGCATTAAGTCAAAAAGTAAGAAAAATTAATTCTTTAATCAGCTTGAGAAAATTAACTCTAAAAAATAATCAGAAAACCATTTTGGTGATGTTAACCGTTTAAAACGATACAATAAAAACCGTTTAAAACTCAGTTTCCATTATCAACATACCCCACTTAATTGCTGGCTTTCAACAAGCTGTTTCTTAATACCCTAAACATGAAGATAACTAAGCTTTTATAATCCTTTAAGATCAGATTGCTTCTGAATTTTGATAAGTCAAAGGAGACTTCTGTCGATGAGAAACACTCCCAAGACATTCGCTGAAAACTTGGATGATTAGCCCCGTTTCAGTCCAGTGAACACTGGGCATTTGCAAGAAAATCACCTAACGGAAATTAATTTTCTGGTGGTTTCAAAATCACGTGGAGGAAATGGTAAATGGGGGAATCGCCAACAAATTGCCTGTGAGATTAGGATGTGGCCATTTGACGGTTACAGTTGTTCAGGTTCGATTCACGATGACGAGAGAAAGTGCATCGTGTATATCGTAATCGGTGAGCAGAGGAGGAAAAGAGACATTCAGTCACGTACGTCTTGTTATTTTGAGTGGGATAAGTTATGAAAAAAAATAACTTTTCGACTGAAGAAAAGTAATGTTTTTATATTTGTCTGTGTTTTTAAATTTACGACCTACATCACAAAAATAACATTTGAAAACATTTGAAAATAAATAAGATGAAAGAAGCTTACAGAAATTTCCAATAGAAGAAGAATTAAAATACTAATTAGTAATTGGATAATCTAAATGAAAGAAAAATAAATTATTTAATCATTATAATTATAGTTAGATTAGCGTCTAATGCTATATGGAGAAGTTGGAAGCAGAAATATGCAAATATGACACTACGCGCATATATATACATTAGTCACACACACTCACATACACATTCGTAGGACTCCGATTTAAGGTATCCGACAACGTTCGGAACCGTGATTTTGCAAAAGCGTATAAATGGATAATATTTACGATATTTAGTGTCACTTAGATTAGAAAATGCATATAAAATTTTTTTAAGAATAGTATTACAATAAAAAATTATTTAAGTACAATATTTTGACACAAAATGAACATAGAATGACCCATTTTCAAAATGTTCTCCTTTTGTGAAAAATGCTTCTATTATAATAATATTTCGTCTGTATATAACTTAGACCTTTGTACAGAGGCTCAACTAGAATTTTTGAACTATATAACTTAGAAGTGAGTTTATTCGTGTTTTACGACAACAGAGGGGAGAAATTTTAAGAAAAAAAACGCCGATAATTATTTCAATGGGTTGTAGCTCTGAAAATAATGTGAATTTTTCAAAAATCATAGTTGAGCCTCTACAGAGGTCTGAGCTATATACAGGTAAAATATTATTATAATAGAAACATTTTTCACAAAAGGAGAACATTTGGAAAAAAAGGTTATTCTAAGTTAATTTTTTGCCGAAATATTGTATTTAAATAATTTTTTTTCTTCACAATGTCCTTAAAACAATTTTATACATGTATTCTAATCTAAGTGACACTAAATATCATGAAAATTATTCATTTATACGCTTTTTTAAGATCACGGTTCCGAACGTAGTCGGATACCTTAACGAATCCATTTTGTTAGGTATTCACTGTTTGAGGTTATTCACTATATCGGGGTCCAAACAAAATACAATTTTTTTTGCATTTATCTTTTAGAAATTCTAAGCAACACCAACAAAAAATATTTATAGTTAGAAACTTTGCATTTTTTATTCAACAGGTACAAGTAAAATTTTACGCGCGTTAATTGAAAAAAATTTAAAATTTGGCTTATAGGTGCATGAAAATTTCTTCCTAATTTCTGACTCGAAAGAGTTCTTTTTTCGACTTTATACAGAAAAGAAAATACTGCGTCATTTATATCCTGCTGCATAAAGCAGTTTTTACAGTTTCTCAACAATTAAAAAATATCACAATTTTGATAAGAGTTTCATTATCAATTGGCACTATTTATTGTCTCCGGCAAATCAACATTTTCCTAAACTTCAGTTGCATAGATAGGTAGTCCGTCATTAAATGTAACATAATCGTTAAAATATTAAAATTTTTCCGTCTTTATGAAGTGGGATAAGATAAAAAAGGAGTTTCTTGTCCAATTCAAAACTGACATGGAAGGTTACACTTCTGAATTATCTGCACCTGTTAAGTCTAATAGCGCTCAGCACTCTTTGCCCTCGAAAGTTACTGATTACAAGAAAAATATTTTTTTTTCTGTTCGGGATAAAAAGGATGTTATTTGAAAAAAAAATCCAATTTTTTCTAGGTTTTTTGCCGTTATTTTAATCGGGGAAAGAGAAAAATTCGTTAAATCGAAAAATTCGTTAAACAGGGGTTCGTTAAATCGAGGCCCGACTGTATGTGTTTATACATATAACACCTGAGTGAGAAAGACTTGACTCTAGATGACTATTTTGTACAGAAGTCTGTAGTATAACAACTAAAAATTAAGTTTCTGTTTCGATTATTTTTAATAATAATTCAAACTTTGTAATATCCATTTGCATATATTACACGTTTTTTTTTCTTTACATTCTGAGATTAAAATACCTATAGAAAACATTGATGACGATCTCTTCATGACATAGCGTTGCCACTCAATGACTATTTTGAAATAAAACGAGGAAACAGATTATTCAATATAGCTTTTTAAAATATTTCGAATATTTCTGCATAATTTTTTTTATATTTCAAATGTATAAACTTTATATTGAATGAAACATTTTAAGATTTGGAATTTTTTCCGTTAGTTATCATTCAAGGTGTATCTCTGTACGCTTAAGTTCTACAAGAAATTTTCAAATAAGCATTTTCACTGTGAATAAAATTTGTTACTAGAAGAATATAAATAGTGTATCGTGCATAAAAGCAAATGATAGCTAAATTCACATTTAAATATAACATTTGTTTAATATATGTATATAAGAATTATATTTATTTATTACTTATTTATTTATTGAAAACGATATTTCTTAAATTTTTGACATAGGTGTTCTATTTCCAATTAATTTTAAATAATGTTTTGAGATAAATGGTTCCAATCTTTCTCCCTTATTTACGATATATATATTTATTTCGTTAGATACAGATTTTTATTGATCGAAAGAAGATATAAATTCACAAGATAATTTATTATATTTTAGAGACAAATCTAAAAAGTTAATTTATTATTCTTCTCTAATATTAGAATTTTTTTTTTTTGCATTTATTATCACACTCACCTACAGTAAAAAGTTAAAATACAAAATAACGTCTTTTTTGTTTCATGGGATTAAAAAGAAGTTCTCATTTGATTCAATTGTACTAAATAATTTTGAAATACGAGTAATTAAAAGAAATTGGAATAGAAATAAATTCCAAAATATTTCTGCTCGCATTCTTCTGAATTCTATTATAATATATTTTCGAGACAAATATTTCGGAAACTATTGTTAAAACTCTTACTTAAAATGAGTAGAATGGTTAAAATTTTTTAAATAAATTATTAGCCACTATTTGCTTATAATTTTTGTATATTCAAAATACGCGTAAAAGATATTCCATTTTTTTCCTCGCTTAAAAAGTATTAATTTTCAAAAATCAATCATTTATCATTTATGTAAGAAAATCCCCTCAAATTAATTTTTCACTCACGCGAATAATATTAAATTAAAAAAAGTAAACAAGAATTTTCCATTTTACTTCTGTGTTCAAAATTCCGCACAACTAATTTAATCTATATAATGAGAATTGCATTTATATTATTATTTTACTTTCTTCATTCATTTAATATTGTATAATTATGATATACTGAAAAATGAAGCTTCATTTGATTAAAACTTGAATTATCTTTTAAAGAATTTGAAACCCTTAATTACTTATAAAAATATCGAGGGTAATGAAAATTTCTGCAAAATAATCGAAAATGCTCTTGCTTTTTAAATAATACTTACTTGGAAACATCTAATAAAATATTAGCTTTAATTTTAATGAAACTTTGAATTAGATTGTGATAATTTTTATTTCTGACGCTCTTTTTTCAAATATCTAAAAGAAAAGAGCATGAAAAATTATTTTATTTTAAATTTTTATTAAACATATTATAATTTGTAGTGTTATATATTAATAAATTGTATTTATATTAATTTCGTGAAATGAAGAATCGAATAAATAAGTATTAGATTTTTAGTTCTTTAGAACAAAAAGAAGACGGTTTAGTTTTTCGCCGTATCTCCTTCTCGTATTGGTTGAGGTGAGATTTCACTGATCATTGAGGCTTTCAGTAGAAGGGGGTGGGAGATCCGACAAGCCATTAAATCAGACACATAATGATAGCAATAGATGTTCACAATAATTCACTTTTATTAATTTAAGCTTCAGAACTAAGTACGCGAAATGTAGACAATACAATAAATAATAAGAAATAACTTTTGCTTGCGCAAAGTGTGTGTGGTGTGTGCGCAAAATAGGTGCAACCTTTCGGAAACTCGCCATATAAATCCTCCAATATCGTCTAATAAAGACTATAACTCAGGAATTCAGTGGTGTGGATTTATTGTCCACATAACAGCAACTATTCTCTATATCATATGCAATTTAGTAGTGAAGTTCATGTTCGGGGTTGAGTTGTTCTAGCTCAAAGTGACAATTCTGCTAGGCGGCAAAAAAATCAGAGAGAGAATAGACCTCTAGCGTAGTCCATTGTTATGGTTCTTAGTAAAAAGAACCCCCTCAACCTCGTCCTTGTGAAACTACGAAGAAATAATATTAATGAAATTCTAAATACAGTAATACCTCGACTTACACTACCCCAACTTACGTGAATTCAGAATTTAAATTGGTAACGAGATCGAAGAATTTGCAGATCTTGCCAGCAAATAAATTTAGAAATGGATACTGATGAAGCTCAAGAACTGCTGGATTCCCACAATCAGGAGCTGACAATAGAGGAGCTCATAGAAATGCATGAGCAAGAGCAAGACATTGAAGAAGTCTGAGTCTTTAGACCCAGTTCAATCAAAAGATCGAATGATGGTTGGAAATTTAACTGAAGGCCTCAGTTGATTGAAAAAAGGGTCACAAATTTTGGAAAATACTTACTCCAACGAAGAGCATATTTTTTAAACAAGACAAGGAATAAAAAAATTATTAGCATACTGCGAGGAAATTTTGAGGGAGAAAAAAAAATCTTTGAGCCAGCAAACTATTTTGTTAGATTTTATGAAACCTTCTACATCAAAATAACCTCTGCTTACGATTTTGTACGTGTGTTGTCTAAGATTTTACTAGACATTCTTTTTTCAAAATTATTATTTTCTTTCGTCTCCAGCCCCAACTGAAAATAATTTATATGCATTTATATTCGAAATCATACCCCAACTTATGTGATTATCACTCAGTCTAACCTATCGAGTAATTTCGAAGTATTACTGTAGTTCCCTAGTGAAAAAATTGCTATACTGTTATTCATCGAACTCTAAAATTATTAACGACCCATCTGAAATTTCAAAAGATTTAGAATAATGAGGTGTTTATTTTAAAACTATAGCAACATTTCACCAGGAAAGAGTAAATAAATTTACAGTGGTTCTCAAAAGAGTTCACGCACCTGCAGTTTTCTATTAAATTTGATGCTTTCGACGAATAAAAATTAATATCAGAATTGTATTTTTTGATAATACCTGCAACTTGTTTTTATTGAAATAACACAATTTTTAAAACATAATATATCTATTATTTTGGAAAATTAATCATCAAAAATCTACTACAAAATTAAGCCACAAAAGTCTTCGTACGCTTAAAAAATCTCAACATAGCTTAAAATATTGTATTTCTTTCTTAATTTAAGATATCTTTTAGCGTCCACAACAACTTTTAAACGTCTTGATATAGATTTCATCAGTTTTTTAAAAATAATTTCTTCATCGATGTTTCTCCATTCTTCTGTGATTATTGTTTTAATTCACATTTTATTTTTTTTATATATCAAGACTTCTTAATTTAAATTCAAATACTCACTAAATATGTTCTTCTGGGCTAGGAGGCGTTTTAAGAATTTAAGGACAGTTATAGACACACCAGCTGCGTACGTTGAGAGCAGAGTGCCTGGGGGTCATTATCTTGTTAAAAAATGAAGTCTGCATTACCTAAATTTTAGGCGGATAATTTTAAATTGTTCCTTAAAATATTTAAATAAAGCTCATGATTCAAAATACCGTTAAAAAAATACCAAGTTACCTAATCCTGAAGGTAACATACACCTATACAAAATAGCACCTCCAACTCCATCATCATTTCAAGAAATTTTTCTAATTTTTTCTACTCCAAACTTTTATACCATCGTCATAGGAACCAAAAATGTCGAATTCGCTATCATCCCAACCAAATTTCTGTCAATGTTGAGTTTTTTAAAACTTAATTGGCTTCAGAACTAGGTAATTTGGTATTTTTTGAAGGTATTGAGTACCATGAGATTTTTTTAAAATTAAAAAAAAAAACATTTGAAATTATCCATTCAAAATTTGAAGATTGGGGAGCCGATTTTATTTTTTAACAACATAAAATAACCCTCAAAGCACTGCTTTCAACGTACGCCGCTGGTTTCTCTATAACTGTCTCCAAATTCTGAAAACACGTTCTAAATCACCTGATTTAAACCCAGTAAAACATATTTGAAGAGAATTTGAATTTAAATAAAAAAAAAAACAAAAACATGACATAAAAAACAAAATGGGAAGCAAAAGCGGTAATCACAGAAAAGTGGAGAAACATCCATGTAGAAATTATATAAAAAAATTTAGGAATTTATACCAAGACATTTAAAAGCAGTTGTAAAAGTTAAAAAAAATATCCTATTAAGTACTAAGTTAAGAAAGAAATACAGTACTTAAAGCTATGAGGAGATTTCTTGTAATGCACAAAGACTTTTGGGGTGTAATTATTTGATTATCAATTTTTCACAATAATAGTAATACTTCGTTTTAAAAATGATTATGTTATTTCAATAAGAAGTTGAAGATATAAATAAAAAATTACAATTCCTATGTATTCATTTTTATTAGTCGAAAACATCAAGTTTTTTAGAAAATTGTAAGTGTACGAACACTTTTGAGAGCCACTAGAATTTTATTGAATATCTCAAAAACAATATTTATTTTTCATATTAATGAATATCTCTCACACGTAATAAAATTAAAATGAAATATATTTTATTTTAAACATATTATCTGCCATTTTTTTTTATCCCAATAGCTACGCAACGATTTCTAAAATAATTCTGATTGCATGAAATAAAGATGACATTTCACAAAGGTAAGTTTAAAAACTGCTACAATATTCACAACTTTAAATAATAGTTAAAAAGTTTCCAATTATAAGTTGGAAAAATATCTGAATACCGTTTGAAATTGAACAGAAACAAAACAGTGAAATGATTATTTTTTTTTCGAGTGAAAAACTTTCTAATCATAATTTCCTTTCTATGGAAACAGCTTTCAACCATTCAATCATTAAAATTCTTTTGGAAAATTTAAAAGTTTTCAAATCGGATTGCATTGCTTCCGAGTGATTGTTTTTTTAAAGTTATCTAAGAGAGCAGAGTAATAAATTAAAACATACGACACTAAGTTCTGCCGTGAAACAAAATCTAGAGCATATTAACTTTCATGCATGAATTGACTTATGATCCTCACTATCAGTTAATAGTTTTCCCTGTAAGGAAGAAAGCGGAGAAATATATTTCCTTTGGGAATATTTGCATTTCCAAAGATTATAATAATAATAAAAAAAGATGCGTCCTTTTCTACGTCCTTTCAAAAAATCATTGAACATTACGATTTAATTGCCTAGCTACGTTTTTTTAAACCATTTTTGTTTCTAAGCATAACAATACGAGAGTGAGTCGGAAAATAATTTTCCCCTATCGACTGTGGTCAGAGTTGATTATGAAAGTCAAAACATAGAATGAGATATTATTAAGACATAACTTCATTTTTCCACATAAGTACCAAGTACATTGAGACATTTGTCATACCACTTGATAAGCTTCAAAACGCTCTCTAGAAAAAATTCAGCACTTTGCATACAGAAGAACTGTTTAAGTGCCTTCAGGCGAGATTCTTCATCAAAGCCGGAAACAGATTTAAGTCACTTGGTGGGAGATTAGGACTGTATGGCGGATGGCGTAGGCGTTCCCAACCAAGAGTTGCAACATGGTTCTGCGTTGCTGTCATCGAATGTGATCTCGCAATGTCATCCAAAAACAAAATGCCATATTTGAGAAGCCCATGCCACTTTTTCCAAATAGTGTCTTTCAATTTCGACAGGGTGTCACAATTCAGCGTAGCATTGATGGTTCCAACCTCCAAAAAGTCCACACAAAAGTAAATGCTTCTTCTGTATGCAGTCCTGAGTTTTCCTGCAAGGTTTTTTTGAAGCTTATCAAGGGGTATGGCAAATGTCTCAATATATTTGGCACTTATGTGGAAAAATGAAAAAAGTTGTCTTATCTTTAATGCCTCATTCTATGCTTTGACTTTCATACTTAGCTCTGATCACAGTTGACAACGGAAACATAATTTCCAACTCCCCCTCGTATGAATAGATGTGATAGATGAATTAAATCAGATTCATAACAATAATTAGTATTTTATATTTGTTTTAATTAAAAGATAACTTTAATTCATAGAAAAGAAGACTAGGAGAGTTAGGATATGTGTATAGCAGAGTTTCTCAAACTGGAGGGAGTAATAACTTAACGTGGGGGGCGTGAGTACATCGAAAAGTCAAAAATTAATGATTATTAAAAAATTATTAATTTATTGAAAGGAAGCAAAGCAAAATACATTCTGACATTATAAAAAATTAAATACACATTTACACTGATATAATGTACCGTAAATACCGGCGTATAACGCGCACTTTTAACACAAAAAATTCGATCGAAGTCTACGGATGCGCGTTATTCATCGGGTAGGAAAATGAAAGCTTTAAAAAAAATAAAAAAAAGAAGAACATTTAAAATAATTAGATTTCTACCTTAATTGAAATACTATTTATATAAACAAAATTACATTCATTACAAACTTAAAAGATTGTAGTTCTAGATGTAAACTGTTTTTTTCTCCAAAGCTTGGAATAATTCTTTGAATAAATGACTTCAAATCATAAGAGCTTTGCGCACGTACATTTCAGATTTCTTCGTAAAAAAACAGTGTGCGCGTGTAACGGGGAATGTACCCCAAAACTAAAAATTGCAGCTTGAAAGTATAGGTTGCGCCTTATACGCTGGATTTTACAGTACTTATAAATATATCAATACTGCCCAATGTATTAGAAAATTAAATTGTCAACAGTAAATTAAGAACAAATTTAAAAATTACTAATGACTCCCATGTTCTTGTCCTTTACAAAATGTTATACTTATCTTGATAATAGACGTATTGTAGCTTTAGCGTCAAAGAACATTGTCAATGCAATCAATACATTTCAATTGAGTGGAAGGGGGCGTGATGAAAATTATGACTGAAAATTGGGTCTCAAATGTTGAAAGTTTGAGAAACACTGGTGTATAGTTTCATTTCTTCCAAAGAAACCGCGGTAACCTATTAGTGACATTAGCAAGTTCATGAATGAAGCTGTTTCATTCATATCATGCATGAAGCTGCTTAATTCATTTTATGCACCTCAGTGCTGATGCCCCTAAAACCGTCAATTCATTAAGGGTTAATATTGAAAGTTAATTCTTTTTGATCATTGATATAAATTTTTTGTAGTTGTGATGGGAATGGGTATTTATTCCTTTTTACGACTCTATATGCGAATATGCATTTTATTTTATTTTCCATGACTCTTCAACACGATATATATGAATATAAAAAGGAAATTTTTATCTTATTTTGACTGAAAAAAATTACAGTGAGATGCCCAACATTGTGGGCATTTTTGGAAATTGTTATGTTTTTTAAGTTTGTATATATATTCTTATAGAAAATGTTATGTTTCACAGAATGTGAAATAGTATATATCATTTTAAAGAAAATTTAATACTGAATTCAATAAAAAAAATGTAAAATTCAAATATTTGCAATTCAAAAAAAGTTAAGCTGCAATAATTATCGATATACATTAAATACTATAATTGTTTCCTGGCATCAAATAATAACTGAGGAAGAGCTTGAAACTATCGTCAGCTCAATAAAACATGAGCTGTGGTAGAAAGCTGTAGTAGAAAATAAAGGCCATCTTATATTAAGTATTGTAAACTCACTGCTGTCATCAATATTTTATGTCAATAAATATTGCAGCTTAACTTTTTCTGTTTTGTAAATATTTGAATTTTGTTTTTTATATTGTGTTTAGCGTTAAATATTCTTTAAAAGGATATGTAAGACTTTGCATTATGTAAAACGTAACATTTTCTATAAACAAACAAATTTAAAAAAAAGATAAAAATTTCTAAAAAATTCAACAACTTTGGCCATTATTATAAAAAAAAACCCATTCAACGCTGAAAAAGTGTCCATGATCAAAAACCACTGTAAGAAAGATTTTCAACATAGCAAAAATTCAACCACCTTAATCAAGTGCAGAAATCAAGTATGTTTTCATTGTACGAGAAAACTCAATTAATACTCGTAAAATGAGGGTCAAAGAATCTTACATAAATCACATTTAATAGGACCAGAATACAATAAACTAGGCAAGAGGAGGATTCTAATGGAAATGCAAATGTATCCCAGAAATAAGCGTGCTATGGATAGTCATCGTCCCCAAAATAGTAAGATTGTTATCTATATCGCATTACACTTTCATGATCTTCATTCAAACACAAGTCCAGAACTCAATTCGCGGAACTGTACAGGATATGATAGAACGCAATTAGAGTTCGCTTAATCAGAAACACGGCACATCGCTTAAATAAATTACAGTTAATAAGGTTAGAGAGAAATAATACAGAAGAGAATGGTTGATAATGAGAATGCTAATATCTTCATAAGTAGAAACACGCAATTGATTTAAATAATGAGGTCGTATCATACCAATCCTTGTTATGCACTTGGAATTTCCATGAGTACTTCATTTGCAAATATTGTGTAATTTTTGTAGTTTTATGTATAAAATAATGAAATTTTAATTTTAGTTCACAAAAAATGCTTCATTAAAAAATTCCACTTTAATTATATGGTTATTCGTTAATTGATCCAGAAATTATTATTTATTTGTAAAATGGTAATTGGCAAGTCTGCACAAAGAATGAAGCAAAACAATACACTTAACATGTTCACAGACTATAATTAATGTATATATATATGTCAGGTTTGAAAAGTTTAGGTTCAAAATTAAGTAAGTAATGAATAAAATTAGAGCGAACTCTTTACCATCGCGTAAGGATTTGTAGGTAAATAAGCCTATTTAAAGGTGGAGCGAGCGCTGACGAAGAAGAATGCATACTCGAAAAGGCTTAGCTGGTGACTCCTGGTCGAATTGGTTGTTAATGTTCTACTCGGTTGCGCGCCAAAGGATGTTGGATTTTATGTGATTGAAGCGAAATAAACAAGTTATTATAGAGATGATGCCTTCCTCATTTTACCAGCAAGCCTGGGGCCTGTCATATATATATATATATATATATATATACAAGGTGTATATAAACTCTGCGGCAAAACTTTAAGGGGTGATAGTACACATCAAGACAAACAACAATAAAGAGGAAACTTAGGGTCCCAAACGTCTTCCTAAGGAGATAGGTGCCATTAAAGTTTAGGGTTCGAAATTTCAAATAGTTATAAAAAACTGAAAAATGGAACGATTCGTTAGCGGTTTTCGCTAAAATTATTCTTTTTGTCAGTATTTTCTTGAAAAATAAATTTTAAAGGTAATGCTCAAAAAATGTCGATAGAGGGTGCTTTAGACTTTGGAGTAACGAACAATAATTTTTTACCGTTATTTTTTGTATCATATTAAATGCTTTCAAAAGCTTAGACTTAAAATTAAATTTTGAGCTCAAAATTTCGGACCCTAATCTTTAATGGCACCTATCTCCTTTGGAAGACGTTTGGGACCCTAATTTTTCCTATTTACTATTGTTTGTCTTGATGTGTACTATCATTCCTTAAAGTTTTGCCTCAGAGTTTAGATACACCCTGTATGAGAAAAAAGAACTTTAATAAATTTTCACCAATTTTTGTTGGAAAAGAATTTTAAAAAATGTGAAGGGAAACCATGTATATCGTGTTCGAAATAGATTGTCCGAACGCTGTCACCCGGTGCTTTTGCTTCTGCATAGGCAACCTGTCTCCACTAGTTGTTTATGCCTACGTTTAATTGAGTTCTTGTCCGGTGGATTGACAAATTGTCGACGTTGAACTGTGATAATAGACATTGTTTTTGCGTATTCCATAGCCCAAAAGGCCTTCTGTGGTTTGATGGACGCCATATTGACAATTTTGTGCACACAGGAAAGAAGGATATTTCAAAATTTCGAATATCTAGCAGCTTTCAGGCTAATTTTCACCTCTTTCTAAACACTGGGTACCTAGAAAAAAATAAAGAAAAAGGGCATATTCTTTTTCGGACACGATATATATATATGAAAAGACACATATCGATGAAGAATGTGGTAAATTTAAAGTACTTCGTTGCAAATATAACTTTAGCATTATCACCATTTCGGATATATTTGTCAATATGCTAGTGCAGTGGTCTCCAACCCCCGGTCCGTTGATCAAATACTACCGGTCCGCACAAGAAACTTTAAATTATTTTCATTTTATTTACCGTGATACATTTTTCTTGGGTTAGAGCTACTTTTTATGAAAATCACTTTATATTTCTTGTTAAATCACTTTATATTCCTTTTTGATGTAGCTATATTTTATTCTGAATGCACTTTCAAATACAAAATTAAAATAAAATTATTAAATCAAAACAATCTAAAATATAAACAATCAACGTCCACCCCCACAGTGGGCCGTGTTAAAATTATCCGACGTTGACCGGTTCGTGGCTATAAAACGGTTGGGGAACACTGTACTAGTATATATATATATATATATATATATATATATATGTAATCTTATTCTTACACTATTTTCTTTTTCCTTGCAGCCTAGTGAGAAAGGCATATACAGGGGAAGGTCGACTGTTATTAAAACACTGCTTAACTCTATAATCTTAGTTCCTTTATATTGCTTTAATGTTTCTAAGATTATTTTATTTTTTGCTTATACGGTCTTGTATTACTATTATCGGTTACATATCTTTTATTATCTGTCTTGTATTATTGATTTTATATAAATATATATATACTGCTCAAAAAATTAGGAGAGCTCATGGATTTAACGAAATTACTCAAATAATTCTTCTAATAACTAACATAAAACAAAACACCCATAGTCTGAATTGAAACAAAAAACAGAGAAGAAGAAAGCTTCATGAGCAAATCAATGTACATGCCTTCAAAAACTAGAGAAAAGAAATAAGTGCAGAAATTGTGATTTCGCAGAAGCTATTTCTTTTCGTTCTCGGTGGTGTAATTCTACCTTTCGGCTATTCTCTTGACAAAAGGGGACTGGAAAATGTCACGGCAATGTGATCTACTGGAATCCACGGCTTGGAGTGCTATCAGGGACTGAAATCCTAGCAAACACGAAGAGCTGTAGTGGATGCTGTTGGAGTGGCAATAAGTGTCATTGTAAGACTGTGGAATCGATTCTAAGAAACACAGGGAATGTTTGACGTCGGATAGGCCAAAGTTTTCCATGACTGTAAATAATAACTGGCCTGCTTATCATTGGGGATGGCAATTTGACAGCTCAAGGGTAAGCAAACGAGATCCTTAGACCCCATGTCGTAACTTACGATGCAGCCATTGGAGATTCCTTTCTTTTCATGCAAGATAATGCTAAAAATCATGCAGTTCGTCTTGTGAAGAACTTTACCGTAGCTGAAACAATACAGTGTATGGAGTGGCCAGCACGTTCTCCAGACTTAAATCTTATCCAGCATGCTTGGGACGTATTCACCGAGGTCACTGCCTTCGCTTACTGTTCGGGAAGTGGAGATTGCACTCCTTGAAGAGTGGAAACGTATTCCCAAAAGTCTCACCGATGACCTCATTGTATCCGTGCTAAACAGGTGTGTGGCAACTTAGTAGTTCAGAGGACCACACACCTTATCAAATATCCTACGTGAATTCTAAACAATCAGTTTTTTTACATGAAATCAAATTGTTGGCTTGAAGCATCCTGTTCTCTTTATACCATTCGAAATAATTAAAGTTTTCATAAAATTGTTTTTTTCTTCTTTTTTTCTGTATTGCGTTTTATTACACCTGTACTCTCCCTTTTATGTTCATGTAAAGGCTATTTTGCAACGATTTCTTCACCTTTTTGTTTCCTCCCCTGATTTTTTCAGTGATGTACATATGGAGAGAGACAGAGAGTGAAAGATGTATGTGTGTAGTGGGAGATAAAGAACTAAAACTAATAAATGTAAATTACATAAAAAATATTTCATAAATATTTAATTCTTGTTGACTTTTTTTAGGTTAAAATAATTAATTTATTATTTTAGACTCCATAAATAGGGGCATACAGTTAATACGATTTTTGTGATTGTAGTAATAATGATTTTCAAAGTGATACTCTAGTTTTACATTCAATATTCGATATCGAAATTCAAGAATAAATACATTCGAAAAATTCTTTTTCGTATTTTTTTATACTTATTAAAAGACCTAGAAACTGCTTTTCACGCAGTTATGATAATTGTTAATTGCCAATCGTTTTTTGTGTACGTATTTAATACGGTCTTTCGTCAATTTTTAAGATTTCCCAATTTACAATTTATTTTATTGGTGTAGAGAACAAAATTTCACTTGAAACACATTAAAAAAGATTGTTAAAATTTATTCTAAAATCTATAACGTATTGAAAAATGAATAGTTTATACATAAATATATGTCCGAGAAGCTTAAATATTTACTTAAATATTGTTTTAAATAACTTCTAACTATTTTTTATTAAGAAAATTTAGTTTTTTGAAACTGTATAGTACTTTCCTTAAAATAGATTTTTTTCATTCTGATGTATTCATTATTTTACTATAATGTGTAACATTATGAATTTGCAACACACACACACACATTATAACAAGTAAATATGTAGGTGTTTGTCAAAATAATAAAAACATCTTAGATTTATAATGAATCCTTTATTAGTAAGGTGTAGGAACACCTTTGGCATACAATAAAGCTTAGATTCGCTTCACCTAGGTATCGATTTTCACAAGTACTGAATAGTGTTTAGAGGAATATTGTACCATTCTTGAGGGAGATACTGTGAAAGTCTGGGAGAAATGCCTTAGGTGGACATCGATTCCGTATTGAACGCTTTAAAACATACCATAAAGGTCCAATTATATTGAGATCGGGTGATTGTGTGGACCAAGGTAGATGTTTACCTTCATCCTCGAGTTCATCAAACCATGATTGTACAAATACTGCCGCATGGGAAGGTGCATTATCATTCTGGAAAATATCATCTCCAGTACGAAATAAAATTTGCATAATAGGATGGACCTGTTCAGCTAAAACTGCCCAGTGATCCTTCTTTTAAGGGTTACGATTGCTCCAGTAGAAAACTACGATAAGGCTGTCCATATCATGACCGATCCACCTTTATTCCTGGAAGTTGGAAGGAGACAATCACGATCATACGCTTGAGCAGGTGTCCTCACAAATGTGCACCCGTCCTGTTGTTGAGAAAAGTATGAAAGACGATTTGTCAGACCATATTACCTTTTAGGGACTTTACTTTTACTTTACTTTTTACCTGTAAAGGCACCTACTTGCACAGGTTATGTGAGTGTGACGCCACTGTAGACGACGTTTGGTATAACATATGTGACAAGTGGCTTGGACATTGCTGATCTGCTGTAAATGTTCTGTTCATGAAAGTGCTTTCTAACTGTAATAATTGACACGGGAGAATTCAGATGCTGATTGACTTTTTTTGCAGTCACTTTTGCTACAGTTTTTTGCTTTTTAGACATTTCAATACCCGTCGGTCTCTTTCACTGAGCTTTTTCAGTCACTACTATTTTGCTGTTCCGACTTTGTCTTGCCGCTGTTAGTATGATGTCAGGGCTTTAGACACTGTACCTTTAAAAAAGCCTAAAATTTGGCACGTTTCTGTCATTTGCTCCAGCTAGACAGGTTCCTACATAATTTGGTCTCGTTTAAAATCTGAGAACTTAGACTTTTTACGCTTTTGAAAAAAAATCCAAGACTTATAGAACTTCACAATATAATACCTCAATACTTCAATATATACAATAGAATACAATAATTTCTATTTTCTATAAAAGAAACTGGTAGTTATTATTGTATTTTATTGTTTACGAAGAGCATTAAAAAAGACACTTTTATTCACAGGTGTTTCCATTATTTTGATAACCACCTGTACACTTCGAATTTAATTCAACGAATTTCATTCAAATCCGTTACTCTTTGAATTAAAGTTCTTTCTACTGTCGAATATTATCAGCTTTGTTAACTGCACATAAGTTACCGTATGTATATACAAAGTAATTCAAGTAAAATAAGTATTTATTCTAAGTGTATGTATTTGAAAACAAAGTTTCTTTATCTGCAAGTGAAGTTTCATATAGTATCGACCCCATAAATCAATCTTATACAAAGAACAGCAACGAAACAGAAATCTGGCATCATTGATAATCTATCAAAACTATGAAAGAAAATATATGCAGAAAATTTCTGCTATGTCAGCCCTCTAGTATTACTTTTATTCGCAGACACATGCTGGAAGATTCATTTACCCACAGGAAAAGAGAAGGCTGAGGAAGCCTATTTTTAGAATTAGAAGGAAATACAACTTATTACTTTCCCTCCTTAGTTTGTAAGATTTGTTTCTTTGTAGAAAAATTAATCGCCAGTTAAAACTTTTATTCAATGCTTATTTATATATACCTCTGGGAGCATACACCTTTATTCTTTCTGAGAAAGATTTATTCATTTCCGTAATAATTCTCCGATAATTGTACTCGCTATGAAAGATGATATATTTAATCAAAAATTCTTATATAATACTGAAACTCAAAATACTTTAATCTAAATGCTCTTGCAAATTGTTAATATAAAACTATCCTAATTCATTTTCCCTGCTTTGCAATAGATTTAAAGGGATTTCTTAAAAACAATTTTTGATTTTATTAGTCCATCAAAAACTCTATATGTAAATCGAATTATTATACCAGCAGAAAGTTAATTCGAAGAATTATGAAATCTCATCCTTAATTTCTCAAATTGGCTCATAATTTTTGAATTTATTATGTTCTAATTTATATAACTGTAATTTATTTTTATGTAGCTGTGAACAGTAACATTTATAACGATGCAGGTACTCCGTAAGCACAAATCTTTAACGTATGTTTAAATTATAAAGCTGGTCTTTAAATAAAGGAGTATTATTAAAATCTATATTTACATTCTTTTATAAAGCACGAATGCTAGAATATGAAAAAAAACCCTTTGATTTCAAAGAAGGAGAAATCTTTAGCCGAAGGAGCTGTTTCTGTATGATCTGCAGAAATTCTGAGGCTCAGCACTGCTGTAGAATAAATAAAATCTAATGTTCAATAGACCATGAAATAGGATTGCCATAGAAAAGTCTTCTAGTTCTAATGGATTTCGAATCGCGAATATCTGTTTTATTACTATCGAATTTCTTGATAAGAAACTTAATATAATTCAGAATAATTGCGTAGTCTGATTCAAACAGAATCAGTTATTATGTTGAAAAAAGTATGAAGAAAGCTATGTATTTGTTGAAATAAAATG
Organism: Trichonephila inaurata madagascariensis; assembly: GCA_019973955.1. Classification (NCBI taxonomy): domain Eukaryota; kingdom Metazoa; phylum Arthropoda; class Arachnida; order Araneae; family Nephilidae; genus Trichonephila; species Trichonephila inaurata. The sequence goes on along the minus strand of BMAV01026147.1, from coordinate 207,385 downwards.
TGTAAATATAAAATCTAAATAAAAGATTTAAAAAAAAATTAGCTTCTTTTTATATTAACTTAAAACTAAAACACTTATTCGTGAACTCAATTATATATATTTTTAAAATTCCTTCATTCTTCTTACATTATATGGTCGTATTTATTTTTCTATTTACCTTCCATAGAGTAACAATTATTTTCTGAATTTATGTAAATTTAAATGACATCTAATTTTCAAGACGCTTGAGAAAGTTAGTAACTTTTATTTCTTAACAAGTAATTATACTGATATTAAAATGTAAGTTATTTTTATTTATGAAATGACTCTATAAAAGTTTTATATTAAAAATATGAGTACATAAAGTTGGCCTAAATATAACGCTATGTTTCACATTTATACATAAACAAAGCATTACTATATTATGTTTGTAGTTTTTAAACTAAACAGTACAGTTTTAGATGCAAAATTAACTCGCAAAAATTAAAATAAATAAAAAAAATAATTTTTCATGTAATTATGTTTACACTTAATATGAATTAACTGAAAAATAGAACAAACAGAAATGTTTTACTAAACAATATTTTTTGAGATATTTAATATTTAGGAATAAAATAATTATTGAATATATTTCCTTAACAAGTATAGAAACTAATTTTCCATCTGTTGAAAAATTAATAAAATATAGGATGTTTAAGCAATGCAGTTTCAATCGTTTGCGGAAATATTTAGAATAAATATTTTAATCTTTAGAATATATAAATATTTGTTAGAATATCTGTAGGAGTTAAACGCAAGAAATGAAATTAAATTGAATTTGTTACTAAAAAATGTTTTTTTACTAAAAAAAGTTTTATTTTTGCTTTTAAAGATATAAAAGTAATATTTCCTGCTTTAAAAATGTACATCCCGTTACATATTGTGTACACTGCATTTTCGGAATTGTAGTCCAAAACTGAAAGTAAACACTTAATAAAACAATTATTTATTAATAACTTTTGAGATCATCAAAATAAAATGAAATATTTTATATAAATAAAGCACTATTTTTACTTTTATGTAATCATAATATTCTCCTGTACATGTAAATAAAAAACGCTTCGTTGTAAAAGGTTTTTTTATTATTTTTTTTTATTTTATTATTACTTATTTTTTTACTAGTTTTTTTAAAAAATGGAAATTGCAATAAAAGTTTTGCAATATTTACTATTTACTTTTAAAAAATTGCGATTAAGAAAAATATTCCTTAAGTTTTCTAGATTTATTAACTTATAACTTCTCTAACAAATAATACATTGAAAGTAATTTCTTCATTCATAACGCTGTTTAGAAGGCAAAACGTAATTTTTATCTTCCACCAAAGAATTGAAATTTTACTGATAGAAAATTTTTAAAAAAAACACATCATGGAAACCAATGACATGCTTAAAAGCTTTAATTTGTTGGAATAAAGTATACTGTGAGAATTGTCTTCAGAAATTCGTTTCCATATATATGTTTAGAAATATAGTGCATTTCCTATTATGATCTATAAGTGAAAGAATGCACAGAATCATTTTTAATTTTAATTTTAGAACTGAAATCATTATTTTACTCTATAATTAAAAGTTTTTATTAAAACTACCTATATCTAAAAAAGTACTTAGTTGACTGTTAAAGAAATTTTCGTAAAGCATTCATAATTTGCTTACTTAGTTATAATTTACTTTACGAAACTGCTGTCTAAGTCCACAGTTTGAAATTTATATTTTTAACTTAGCATGAGTATGTAAATTGTAAACGAGGCTCCCTGCTGAATAAACACACAGTACAGCATTAAAAATAGATTAACTTTCATTTGACCTCAAGGTAGCTTATATATAAATATGATGAAAACAGCACTTTGTTTTAACTAGTATTACTAGTAAGTTGAATTTAAATTAGCGTTGTCAGCATAACTGATACCCAAAAGTTAAAGAAATAGGTTGGAATATATGTTAAGTAGTTTGATATTTACAATTTAAAACTGAGAAAATAGTTTTGAAATGCATTAAATTGATATTAAATTTAAAATAGTGTGAGAATTCCGAATATTTTTGTAAAGTAATAATAACATTAAACAAGCAGATGTGATTCTATAGACTCTCAAGGCTTCATAACGCGCAAATAATCACCAACTATATATAACGAACTAGCAATTGTTTAATTCTTCGCACGAGTGAATTGAAAAAGTAAAAACAATACAGATTGATGGATAAAGATGTTTTTAATGAGTTAACTTTACGTGAATGGCAAATTAAACAAAAAAAAGTCTTTTTTGCGTATCTCAGCCGAACAAAAAAAAAACACACCATATTTGTTAAATTTTAAGTCTGTAGATCTAATATAACGGATAAGAAAAAAACAAAAACGAGTCTTACAGTAGTCGCATATGATATGTAAAATCTGACATGTTATCGTGGTAAATACGCAATATTAACTTTTTTCCTGAAAAAAATATGAAAAAAAAAATAATAATCTCGCGCGCGGGTATGATTGGAAATAAATTTTTTATCGAATAATTATATCTTTAATGAAAATTGTACTTAATTAACAAAAGGAGTAATGCAATATTTTATCAAAAATAATTATTCTTGTTCAATTTGGGGAAGAGCGGAGACAATAGACTTATGATAAGTAAAATATGACACATGTGATTTCAAAGTATTTAAAAACCGTTGAAAAACAGTGTCAATAACAGTACCACTGTTAGCAGTCGAAACATTCTAATTTGTGTTCATTTCGAGCTTGAGTTCATCATTCATAAAAGATATGAGCGGCTCAGCTTTTGGCAAACTGAAGTTCAAGTTAAAATCACCACTCAAAATCAAGGTAAGCGAGTGATAATTTTTTTAAAAGAGCAGAACTACCTTCGTTATATAGTAAAAGTACAAAATGCAGGAAATCTTTAATTTTTTCTTATACGTTTGATTCGAAGAAATTTATACGACCACCAATATCACTGTTTGTCCATTTTCAAATAAGCATTCTGCCGCACTTATGTCCACCAATATCATGACTAACGGATTTAGAGTCAAGCGCTCGAGTGCTTGAGGGCTACTAGAGTTGGACCCCCATGCGAGGGTAGCGAAAAGACAAAGCCACGCACTCTCATTGGTCAAATCAAGTAGAGCGCGCTTACGTCACATCCTGTTACACACATCTGTTCCTTTTCACGAAATTACTCCCAACAAATATCCAGCAACTGAAAAGAAAGATGTTACACATCAAAAAAGATTTTTTTAAAAAATTTATAACTCCCCTTAACTCCCTTGAGGATCGATTTTTGAAAACACCTTCCTAAGCTGATCTCTGCTGAGCAAAAGTAACACACTGTTACAAATTTTGTGTAATGAACTCTTAAAATAGTGTCAATAATTAATATCTGGATGTGTAATACGTAAATATTACTTTCTGTTGTATTTATTGTACGTTAAAATTCTAATATTCGCAAGCAACGCCTTTCCTTACATTACAATGGCGGTTCAATGGAAACATAGTGAAGTGTTGGAGATAGAACCAAGTTGGCATCCTTTTTGGCGACCATGTTGGCAACTTGGCGATAGATTGAACGGTGCAGAAGCTGATATGTTGTAGCGCCACCTGATGGGGAGCTGCAACATCATGTTATCCTCTATGTTGTAGCGCCACCTGGTGGGGCGCTGCAACATAGAGGATAACACAAAAACATTCTCCACAAAAAAAAATACATATACATGCCAATTTCTATAGTGATCGGTTGAACGGTGTTGAAGTGAAGAGAAGTCATTCATACAAACATCCATTTATATATACACTGTTGGCCACCGTAAATGCAACATCCTGAAGGAAGCATGCAATTAGCGTGAAATTTATAACATGCGTTAGCGGAGATGAGATAAGCAAATGATTAGAATTTCAGAGCAGACACACATCACGCGCGCCTGTGGCGCCACGTCAAAGCGCTATTTAAGGCTTGGAGATTTCGACGATTTCAAGTTCGACAATTGTGTTTTTCTTGTGGTTTTTTTCAAAAAACGATCAGTTATGTCTCGTAGAAAACAGAAATCAGTTTTTGATCAAGTATCCGAGTTCGACAGAGGAAGGATAGCGGCCTACCGAGATTGTGGATTATCTTTCAGGGAAGTCGGTAGTCATGTTGGACGAAACCAAACAACTGTAATGCGCATATGTGACCGATGGATGCAGGAGGGTGCAATGGATCGACGTTTTCGAACGCATCTACCTCAGTGCACCACTTCACGTGAGAACAGGCAAATTGTGCGCATGGCAGTGACGGATCTCTCAATCACATCACGAACCATAGCACAGCACATAGAGTAAGTAACGCATCATTCAGAGTCTGCGCGTACCATTCGACGCCATTTGAAGCAGGGTGGAATGTCCGCAAGGCGTCCATTGCTTCGTTTACCCTTGACTGGGATCCACAGGCGTTTGCCCAGCCAATAGTGTGATGAAGGGCAAGCATGGACTACGGAATGGAACAACATTGTGTTTACTACCGAATCCCACATCTGTCTGCAACACCACGATGTTCGGATTCGAGTCTGGAGACACCATGGAGAGAGGATGCTGAACAGAGCTGCGTTATGCACCACCACACTGGCACACTGGTCCTGCACTGGATATTATGGTATGGGGCGATATTGGATATCACTCTCGCACTTCTCTAGTACGCATTGTCGGTACTTTAAACAGCCAGCGCTACATCTCCGAGGTGTTGGAGCCAGTTGTCCTGCCTTACCTTTAGGGCTTGGCCACAACCATATTTCAACAGGATAATGCGTGACCACACGTGGCACGCATTGTCCAAAGGTTCTTCGTCAATCACCAGTTTGAATTGCTTCCCTGGCCGGCTCGCTCTCCGGATCTTTCACCGATAGAAAACATGTGGTCCATGGTTGCTCAACGATTGGTCCAGATTACACCCCAGCTGCCACACCAGATCAACTTTGGCAACGTATGGAAGTTGCTTGGTCTGCTGTACCCCCAAGAACACATCCAAAGTCTGTTTCAATCAATGCCGATGCGTGTGGCAGCGGTGATCTCCAAGAATGGCGGCTACTCTGGCAACCGATTCTGGCAGGAACCACACTTCACAGAAGTCTATAAATTTAATCATTTGATACTTGGTCAACATGTTATCTACAAAATAAATTTTGTTGGGCTATCTCTTGTCTTTATTGGTGTTGCATTTACGGTGGCCAGCAGTGTATATAATACAGGTAAAGGAGGGGGGAGGTATCGAAATATTCACTAGAAAAGGGGGCGCCAGTTCAAAAAAAGGTTGGGAACCTGTGTATTAAGTGATAAAACATATCTTATGGATTTGATGATAAAACATAATTGTTTTATGTATTGATGATATTTAAATTTCTATATGATGATAAGACATTACCTTTTTGATGGGAACACGTGCTGCATTTTCAACAAAAAGAATCAAGAAAACGTATAGGATCTCATTGATGCAGTCGAAATTTGATACACCATAGCAAATATCAAAATATTATTCAATTGCTTTTAAAGAAACCAACTTGTGGGTTTTCTGTCTCATATTTTGTTCTCATTCATGTGGTCACGTACGATCCGGTTCTGTTTTGCCTGATTGGTCAAAAACTCATTGAAGTCGACATGAAATTGGGATACCTATATCCTCTATGCTTTACCAAGAATACTTTAAAGATTTACTATGAGAATGTTTCTTTTGCGAGGTAAAAAAATTGATATTCTTTTTTTATACAAGGGATTTAAATGACTAATCCCCTGTTGCACATTTTTTTCCTTCTTAAAGTTACTTTAAAAAATCATTCCTTGAAAAAAAATCTGTAATTTTTTTTAAATTTCAAAGTTAAATAGTATATTTTTTATAGCAAGAATATTTTTTCCTTCTAGTAATATAATTAGATAAAAACGTTTCGAATACAACAAAGTAATGGATATTGTGGCTTCAGGAAAAAAGCTTTTGCTAATTATTCTTTGGCAACCTCAAATGAAATTTTATCGTATATATATTATTAAAATAAATTTATATTTAAACCTGCGACTTTAAAATAATGAAAACTCTCTTGAAATTATTTATATGTTGAATTGAAATTAACGAATGAATGTCTAAAGGGTCAGTAAATAAATTATTAAAATTAATATCTAAAACCTAGGAATATAGTAGTTAGAAACATAGGAATTTAACACATCATGTTTACAGATCGCAATAAAAACTAATTAATGTTTTCTTTGATAAACACGCATTAAAAGCTTCTTTCTTGCTCTTTTTAATCACTGATGCTTAAAAAATAACAATCCACAAAAAACTTCACCTTAAGAAGCAAAGCGACAAATCAGTCGCTTGTAGCGGCTAACAAAGCTTTAAAAATGAAAACAAGGAACATGATCTGATTCTAACACGGTTGGATTAAGTAAGTCAAAGTCATTCTAAGTAAGAAAAAATATCCTTGTACCTTCTGTAAGATGTGTATAAGAGCATTTTTTTTTTTTTTTTGCCTATCTTGTCCTGATGAATTGTTTGGTATGAAGTTATTGATAAATCATTCAAAACGGGATCATTACACTTAAAAAAGTGGAAAAGAGAGTTTTGCTGGCTGTTCACAAAGGAGTTAAATTCAATATCTTACTCTTAATTGCAATAATAATTAATATTTAAGAAGTCAAAGGGGCACTGATATCATACTAATAATGATAATTCAGAGTTAATATCACAATAATTGTGCATCACATACTTTTATTCAACACGTAGGACAAAAACAATATACATTAATATCCCGAAAATTTACGCAATAGGTGGAACTGAGTGATACCATGTAAGTCGAATTCGCGTAAGTCGGGGTATAATTTTGCCTATAAATACACATAAATTATTTTCAGTTGGGGCCAGAAAGAAAGAAATAATTTAAGAAAAAAAAGTGTTAAGTAAAATCTTAGATAACACAAATACAAAATTGCAAGCTGAAGTTATTTTGATGTAGAAGATTTCGTAAAATCTAACAAAGTAAAAATTTCCTTATAGCATGCTAATAATTTTTTTTATGCTTTGCTTTGTTGAAGAAATACGCTCTTCGTTGGAGTCTATATTTTCTGAAATTTGTAACCCTTTTTCAATTAAATTGGAGTCTTCTGTTAAATTCCCAATTGTCATTGGATCTTCTGATTGAACTGGATCTAAAGACTCACGCTCTTCAATGTCTTGTTATGGCTCATGCATTGCTATGAACTCATCTGTTGTCAGTTCCTGATTATGGGATTCCAGCAGTTCTTGAACGTCATCATTATCCACCTCTAAATTTATTTGCATGGCAAGATCGACAATTTCTTCAATCACATTACCAATTACATCTGGCTCTGGCACTGATTCCGTCTAACAAGAGGAGGACACGACTAAGGAAATTTATTTGGGAACGAGACTTTGTGTAATAGTAGTACTCCTTTAGGGTGTTCAGCCCTCAATGTAATTCCGCCGAATGGGCAGTCAATTCGGAGAAAATAGGCTTCAAAATTCATGCTTAGTTTTTATACAGTTAAGTTTTACTTAGCGTCAGAAATGCAGTGGCATAGGTGGTAGAGTACCTGTTTACCAAGCGGCCGGCCTAAGTTCGAGTCACTCAATCGAATTTTTTTGTTTTATTTTTTAAAATCATTTAATTATTTTTACAATTAAGTAAATTTATTTAAAAAAGACTAAATAATATAAAATATTTTTTATTTTTATTAGTTAATTATAAAATAATTCTTTTATAAATAATTTTAATAATATATTTTATGTATATTATTATAATATTATACATAATATTTTATTTATAACGTATTACATTTCATATTATAAAGCTATTTGTGTAATTAATTTTTATATAAAATATCATTGAATATTTATTATAATATATTTTTATAATAAATGTTACTTATTAATAATTATATTTATAAAATATAATATAAATATTTATATAATTACAGTAATTATTTTACTTTTTAAAATACAAAATAATTATCTAAAATATCATTTAATATTTAATAAACCTTTTTTAAATAAATTTATTTAATTGTAAAAATAATTAAATGAGTTTAAAAATTAAAACAGAAATACCGATCGCGCGTCTCGAAGCTTGGCCTACCGCGTGGTAAGCAGGTACTTTACCACCTATGCCACTGCATCTCTGCTTCTAATTAAAACTTAATTGCATAAAAGGTAAGCATGAATTTTGAAGACTATTTTCTTCGAATTGACAGCCCATTCGGCGGAATTACATTGAAGGTTAAACACACTAAATGAGTACTACTATTACACAAAGTTTCGTCCCCAAATAAATTTTCTTGATCGTGCCCTCCCCTTGCAAGTTTCAGAAATGAAAAGAAAAAAAAATATAGAATGGACGATTTAACGAGATTTTAAAATCACGTAACTTCGGATTCGCGTAAGTCGAAGTATTACTGTAATTATTTAATTTTACTCATTCTGTATTGAAATCCCATAGGTCTAATAGTACAATGAATTAGATTGAGTATATCGCGTTCCTTAAGAAGCCACAGCAACATAATAGTTCTGATTCCGAACTCGTCTACGGCTTTGTCAAATCCTGGTTCAACTGAAGACCTAACGCAGGCATGGCCAACCATTGGCACGCGTGCCATTGATGGCCCTTGACACAATATTTTCGGCACGCCACCGATAAAACGCTTGCATTTTAGCTCAAAATAACAAAGTTCACTATGAAGCACTACGAACAAATGTAAGTGATCGGTCATGGTGAGTAAAGCGGTGGGGAGCACACTCATTTGTTATTGTCTTACCATCCTAACATAAGTTGTCATCTGATCCAGTGGCGTATCGTACTCCCTCACATAGCGGGGGTGGGTCGGGGCAGAATTCTAAAGGGGCCAAGCTTGCCTGACGTCAAGTACGTATTTAACTAATTTATAAAATATTAAAGGCAAAACCTGTCTTTGAAGAGGGCCCTAATATTCTCCCTTACGCAACTGATCTAATCTGTAATAACAGAAGTTACACTAACGTTACTTTAATTTGAATTACACGTATAGCTAAAACATTTACAACAGTACAGTACAAAATGTATTTTTCGTAGAAAATACAGAGTTTTGAGTGGTTAGTATATAGTTTTATTATTTTCCAAATAAGAACAATTTAAAATTATTTAACGACACGTCTATACCTCATTGAACATTTCTTCAGAAAAAATGGCACGTTGATCCATAGAGGTTCGCCACCCCTGACTTAGCATGTATAGGAGCTGATGCACGTTAAACCTGTGGAGGCTAAAAGTCCTCACGTTTGCTTGGTGTGGATGTTTGGAAAGGGGAATTCTGGCTAAGGGGTTTTCCTGGGCACTTGGCCGCGATTCAAAATCGAGAGTGATGTCGCCAACAGCCTAAGTATAACTTCAAAGGGCGACGTTAATAAAACAGGCAATCAGTCGTTTCTGTTATATATGCTGTATGAAAAAATAACATTGTACTAATGAGATTCAGGAGGAAAAATTTTCCCTAAAATTTATAAAACGATGCAAAGGATTGAATAAACTTTTCATAAAAATTGATTTCAAAAGCTTCATGATTGATTGTTCATTATCTTAGGACGTGATCGAGAGCAATAAGATAAAATTCATTTTCATAAAACGTTGTCGAAAGCAGCAACATAAAATTATTTATTTAATCATCATAAGTAACAACTTTGATCATAAATAATTTCATCATAAAAATCATAAGAAATAAGTAACAAATTTGAATAAAATCCTTCTTTTTATATATTTGTCTGCTTTATTTTTTCCAGGAAAATCTCTGTTTTATTACAATAACTAAAATTACAAAACTTCGTATGAAACAATATATTAAATAAGCATATTAACTAGCTGTTTAAAAAATTAATAAAAATCTAACATTTTGTAAGTACATTTGAGTATAAGAATTTATAAAATTAACCAATGAAATATATTGTACAGTTATATTATTGGATTCGACAGTTTTACATTTCTTGATATGGGGATGTAACGGAGGAACAATAATGGAATAGTACAGATGGAGAAGGAAACGTAATGCACATACATGAAATAAAATGAAACATAAACTAAACTAAACTCAGTGACGCAACAGCCCATAAGGGCCACGGCCTGCTGTTCCCTTCTCAGTATACGTGACCATTGGGCGCTGATGTGCATGGGCAGATGTCGCGATCAGGTGGTCAGTCTGAAGCGAATATTCAAGTGTTTAATGACCAAGCAAGCTTGGTACTCATTTATCGACCCACTGCAGGTGGGATGAAAGGCTGAATTGACCCTGCTCAGCCCGAGAATAGAACCCCGAACCTGTGGTGTGGAAGCGCCACACGCTACCACTAGGCCACTAGGACTCTAAAATGAAACATATTGAATTTTTTGTTTGTTTGTACCATTTCAGAACTTCAAGAAGTTTAATATATATTTATATTTTTTTAAATTTAAATTCTGTAAAAGACTGAAATATCCAATCACAGAATACTCATTATTCATTACATTTTTTTTTTTTAAATTAAGGTTTGAAAAAGTTTAGAATATGTTTGTAATTTTTAATTAATTTTACGAAATATGCAGATATTTCCTAACTTAATAAATTATAATCATGTACCAGATTGATCATAAGTGATATATCATCATTTTCAATTTATTTTCTGTAGATAATTTTAGTCTGATAGTTTAGATATAAAATGACCGTGAGAATTTAACCACAGGAGTGGAGTTTTATCCTCAAGTACGTTAAAACGTATTGGAAGTACGACTACTTTGGGGGTCAGCGAACTATATCCGTATTTTGTTCAGAAATTAAAAAATTTCACGAACACAGGAAATTATAAAATATATGTAAACTCTGAATCGAACAAAAATAGCCAAGAACTTTTCATACTATTGAATGAACACCTCCATGCATTTTACGCACATATTTATCAAAATTATATATGAACGTTTCAATATTTTCAAAAAACAAAATTAAAGAAAGGCATTTGCTTTAATTAAATAGGAAACGGTCAACGATTTAATAGATTTATAGGCCACGACTACTAAAAGCAGCGTTGATCGCTAACTTGCACGAAACGTTACCGGCTACTCTCACGCGTACGTAAAATAAATTTCGTAAAATGACAACATAAAAATGTTCAAGAGCAGCTATGAGAGCAAACTTCTTTTTATTGAAGACCGTTATGCATAATAGACGCACTTTTCACACGCTATTTGTAAACTTTTTCCATTCAATTTCATCATTAAACATGAAGGAAAGTATGATTTCTTTTTTCTAGCAATTAAAATACTATATTGCTTAGAAAAAAAAAGACTCTTCTAAATACTAACCTATTTGAATTTCACAATGAAAATGCTTACGGAACAAAATAAAGAGAACAGAAATGTCATTACGTATATGCTTGTTTCTTTGATTACCTACAATTATATTCACTGGTGTGTAACTTCGTCTATTACCATTCTCGTGAATATTCGCGGTTCACATGTGCCACTACGACATGTTTTTCTTCCAAGAGGTTATGGCTTTAAGAACAAAATAAATAACTGATAAACAGTGTTTTGGTTCAAATAGAGCAGTGAATGTCTTAAGTGTTAGACAAGAATGTTTTAATAATAAGACAAGGGTGTCTTAAATGTAAAATAAATAATTATTAAGTTATTCTGGAATGTTTTATGGTCGGAGAATTTTTGAGACAGTAATATGTATATTCTATTTTGTTGAACGATATAGCTGTTTCAGCTATTGCAGAACATATTATTTTAAATTAAATAAAAGCATAATAATCTTGTTTTTAAATAAAAAATATATTTTAGTTTATGTCCTTTTAAGATAATGATCACACCATTTTTTTTTATATAAAAGCTCATTCCGTTTTCGAAAGTGAATCGTAATACAAATAGCTTTTTGATTAAACGAATTGATAATCATTTGTTTATAACTCAAAAACTGTTTTAAAATTTGTACTTCAAGGAAATTATGTCACAACTCATTTAGATGCTAAGAACTTAATATTACTTTTTTTTAAAAAAAAAGTGTATCGGCTTATGAAACATTCAAATGGTGTCACATATAGAATTTTGAGCAAAAATAGAACAATAATTTTTTATTTATTACTCGTACACGTGTGGTATTTAAACAAACTATTTTTAACAAAAATACTGTGAAATTTAATTTGAATTTATTTCGTTTTAAACACTTTTTTAAAGCTTCAACAACAAGCTTTCTGAAAATATTTGCAAAATCAAGTATGTTTTCTTTCAATAGCTGATTATTACAATTCACATTTGAAAAAAAAAAAACCAACCGAAAGTTAAACAAATTTTCGAATAATCAACAAAAGCAGGTAATTGAAAACAGCACAGTTTATAGAATTTAGGGAAATAAAATACAATAATTACACTTGATAATTTCTCAGGAAATCTTGAGGCTAGAAAGTCAGAATAGTTACTACGATAGTTATCCTTTCAATAAATTGCGTTACAATTAATATTTGATTTAAAAGTAAAACTACACTACCATATTTTCTTTTGTTTTAAGTTCAAGCTAATGAAGGGTTATTTTCAACACACTATTTTTAAAACAATATAACAGTTATCTTTTAAACAAGTTAAAGTTGTGTAAAAAATAAGGAATATGGTATTACTAAATAAATGGAAACTGTGGAAAAATGGTAAATTTTTTTAAACATCACATTCCAATAACGGAAAAATAACGAAGAAATTTTGGAAATAATATCACTGATACATTCTTTTTTATGCAGTATAACTATAAATTTTTTTATAATGGGAGTTTGATATGGGAATTTTATTATATAGTCTTCAAATTTCATTATCTTTATTTCGAATTTGTGTTAGTATTAAAAATTTGTTGTCTCTTTCAGCTGCATCAATTGCTCGAAATTATATGAATTATCAATACAACACATTCACTAATAAATAAATGCTACCTTTTTATGAAACCAAATTTGGTTTTATTTAGAATAAGAAACACTCGCGTGCACACAGCCTCAGCATGTTAAAACATTCAACATTAAAAATGTATCAATTCTGCTTAATATAAATATAATTGATACTGAAATCCAAATGTATAGCTATTGTTCTAAAGCAGGGGTGTCAAACTCGCTGCCAGCGGGCCGTATGCAGTCCACAACGAGCATTTTTGGGGCCCAGTCAGTATATTGGCACACAATAATGTATAGTAAAATATAAATCGAAATAGAGAGGAAAGATAGTAGCTGAAAAGAGATATCAAGGGCCAGGACATAAATATTAAATTTTTCTTGTTCTTTTATAAATGTTTATTATAATGTATTATTCGAAATAAATATACGTTTCTATATGAATATTGATTTTCTTTGCGACCCACCTTAAGTTAAACCTTGTTTATTTGACCCAAGTCAGCTTCTGAGTTTGACACCCTTGTTCTAAAGCAGGGGCAGGCAAACTTTTCCAGGGCACGAGTTACTTTAATTTTTTCAAGGTGTTGCGGTCCAGTCAATGTCGTAGGTGAGGTGAACTATGAAAAAGGTCTACAATGTTTAGTATAATTTAATAATGAATACGGAATATGTACTTACCTACATAACTACAATAAAAAAAATCTTACGTTTTTAAAACCACGTTTAAAGCAAAACGCAAGATATAAGCATAATAAAAATAGCCACAAATATAATAATAGCAAATGATACATTTATATATATATGATCAAACAATTCAAAATACATTAAAAAATAAAACATATTCATCTAAAGTTAGTTCTTATAGCTATAGTCACAATAGAAGATTTAGTCTGTATACTGTCACACAATCTTGAATATTTCGGTATATACCGTAAAATCCGGCGTATAACGTACACCCATACTTTCAAGCTGTATTTTTTAATATTTAGGTATATTCGCTGGATAACATGAACCCCCATTTTAACGAAAGAACGAGAAATGTACATATACAATGCTCGTATGTTTTTAAGCCATTTATTCGAGGTATTATACCAGGATTTTGAAAAAACAGTATACGTTTACAATCAGAATCCCTTAATTTCATTAGGTATGCCGTTTCTTTCAAATAAACAGTATTCCGATCTAAAGTTTAATTTTTCTTATGCTTATCACTTTTTTCATTTTTGAAACTATCATTTTTTATACCTTGTGTATAACGCGCACCCGTAAATTTCGATCTCATTTTTTGGGTTATAAGTCCGCGTTATACGCCGGATATTTTTTACGATAATTTCTAACAGTTAATCTTCAAGCAGTCACACAAAAATATCTTGGCGATCCATCACCCCGGCTCTAAAACATGGGTCGGCAACCTATGGCACGCGTATCACATGTGGCACGCCGAACGGTTTTCAGCGGCACTCTAAACCAGTGGTCCCCAATTCCCGGTCCGTGAATAAAATTTTACCGGGACGCCCAAGGAACGTTAAATTATTTCCATTTTATTTACTGGAGTGTATTTATCTCGTTTTTGTGCCACTTTCCATTAGAATCACTTTATATGCATTTTTCGGTGTAACTGTGTTTTATTCTGAAGGCATATTAAATTAAAATTATTAAATCAAAACACAATCTATAATATAAACAATCTACATCCTACCCTCAGAAGGGCCGCGGTAAAATTATCATACGCTAACCGGTCCGTGGCGATGAAAAGGTGGCTGCTCTACAACACTGCAAAACTGTGAGGTAATGTTTAAAGACTGTCCTTCCTGGGTTCGCTCTGTATCCCCTCTCTATGCTTACACCTTTTTAATTAAAGATTATTTCTTACTTTCAATTCTTGTTTATAAAACGATTCTACTGAATCTGCTTGGATGTAGTTTGTATGTGATTCGTGTAAAAAAAGAGCATCATCTGTTTAAATGTGACTCATTTTTTAGCGTTAAATGTTCAGTTCAAATCCAAGCGATTATGTAATACTTGTAAAATGAAACATCACTCATTTCTGTGTCATGAAAAAAAATCTTGAGAATTATTGGAAACAAGATTTATAACGGAACTAAGAAAATATCTGATAGGTATTTCTTCTGATAAATCGACAGCTATTTTAATTGCTGTTAATGCCGTAGAGATTTAATTGCTTGAAGAAAGTTGCAGGAGTTCTTTCCTCTTTTGATTCTACATACATATTTGAGCAAATTTTTTCTCATATGAAACAAATTTTGGGTCCACAAAGTTGTTTAGCAACTAAAATTTCTGAAACATGTTTCAAAATGAAAGTCACAAATTATACCCCTAATATTACGATATGAAGTAGAGCTTTGCGAGGGCAAGATTTACGTTAAAGTTTTAGTTTTTTATTAACTATATTGCAGAAATACATAAGCTTTACATTTATTTCTTAATTTGATAAATATATTCTTAAAAGATACATAATACATGATATATGTACAAATTTAATTTTTTGTTTATGTTGAAGGAATAGAGTTATATTTTAAGTTGCTTATTTTTATGTTGATAAATGTATATATCCTTAGTGAATGCATAAGTATTATATAATAAAACTCTAAATGTGTATTTTTGATCTGTATTCCTTAACTCTGCATACATTGCAACGGAAATCGAATTGTTTCAAATATTTTCTACTGTGTGGTACTCTGAATCATGTTGGTAGGTTGGTTTGGCACTACAGTTGTAAGGTGCCGACCTCTGTTCTAAAGTAATTAGATTTAATTGCGAACGAACGGAGACGCTGGGGGAAAATGAAGTTAGATTAGCAAATTTCTGATTAATTGCTGCAATAGTTAGTGGTCGTGGTCAAGAGCTCGAGGCTGGCGTTATCGAGTCACGGGTTTGATTTTATCTGCTTTGCGCACTTCAGTTCCTAAAAGTGCTATTCTCAGTGAGAATTATCGTTTTTCTTTCGGCGAAATGTTGTAAATTATGAATTGGGATCGAGTTGTCTAATTTATCAAAACAACTTTTTGGTATCTAGGGGAGGAGGGGGGCTGCAGATCCAAGAACGAATTCGGTTGAATCGTGTGAAACAATAGAGTTTTACTTGTTCTATCCACCTTTATCATTCACAAGTCATTATAAATTCTTCGAAAACCATTTGGCTCACATGGAACCATTTAACTCACTGTGTACCTGAATATGAAATCCAGTTCTAATTGCATGTTAGGAAAGTTTTTTTTAACAGTAACATAATGATTCAACCAAAGCTTAATTCCAAATTCGAGATAAAATGTAAGATTATTACACCATTAAACTTGCTTAATCAAATTTCTGTGGCATCCGTATGTTCTTTATTCCAACTGAAATTTTTAAAATGGACAATGTGCTGTTGCCCATTCTAAATTAATGCTAATATGAATTTCGTATAAATTATATCTTAGCGCAACTATTGTCAACTTCTTTCATCTCCATTTTATTCTCGAAGTATTATAACCACATAAATTAAAATTAAAAGTAGCCTGTGTTGTCTTGAAAGTTATTCTCATAGCCACTTACGAGTGTTGTAAAAATCTTAAAGGATAATTTTTTAAAAAACTGAAGCTGAATTATATTGAAAACAAAGAACTTACAAATGAGAAAATAAAATAAGCGCTTAACAGATCACTGCAAATTTTAATTTACAATTTAAAGAAAAAGAAAGTGAAATATAAAATCTCTCTTGTTTGTAAGATAGCAAATGAAATTTTTATTTACATTTTTTTTAAAACAGCAAATACAATTTATATAACATCAGTATCTTAGATAAGTATCAACTTTTATCAATCTTTCTCATAATGTTGTCACTGGCAAATTTTTTTTTAAAAAAATAAGACAATTCTGGTGAATACGCATTAATACAGAAATAAAATATTTAAACTGTGGCATTTTATTTGTGCAACAACAAAACGTACAATGAATCGAGAACTGATAATAAGTACTTTTTACGTCCATTTATCTTAGATTATTTTGATATGGTCTCCCCTTTTTTTTTGGAACATCCCCAGTTTTCATTACGAAATAGAAAGCAGTTAAAAATAATATATTCACTGATATTTATCAGAATTCATTATAAAGGCTCATATTTATACTCAATGTGTTGTCAGGTTGTTATCGAAGAGAAAGTAACTCTTTCAAGGAATACATATTTTAATCTTCTACGAAATCTTCCAATAATTTATTTCTCACAATCCCTCATTTTCTCTAAAGTGGGACAATTTTCTCTCATAATACAAGAGTTCATGAAAAATAAAAATTTAATGAGTAAAACTAGGTTTTAGCTCAAAAAATGTAGCCTTTCTGCTTAGAATGTTTACTACTATAAATCGAATTGCAAATTTGGACAGATTTATATAAGCAATTTATGACAATGAGATGTAAAATCTTCATAACTATTAAGCAAACGTTTATTTAACAAAAGACTAGGACAAAAGTGAGAAAAATTACTATTTTGAAAGTTGCTAAAACTCTTTACTTGCATCGGCTTTGAAAAGTAACAGTTTGTTTTGGCTTTATCTGCACCAAATATTTACAACTTCTTTCGAACAATAAATGGATGACTATTACGCGACAATTGGTCTGAAACAAACGAAGGACACCATAGACTTCCTGCACATTCTGCTCGTACCATTCTATGTAACACTTTTCACTTCACAGATTGATCAAAATATAAAATTATTCCACTCGATACATAATAAACCATCGAAAGGAACAACTAAAGAATCGAATCGTGGGAATTATTCCAATTGCAAAAAGCAATTTAAAAACATTCCGAAAAAGGTCGCCATTTCCCACACTTTCACTCCAAACAGCAAAAACATTCGAAAGAGTGAAGTAAAAAAACAATCAATTTGCCTACAAAGAATCGACACAGTTTTTTACTTTCCGGAGACGTTTCCAAAGACTGAAATAATCACCTTAACTATCGTCAATGAGTTCAAGCGATCCCAAGAAGAAAAAAGAGAACAAGCAAAATGAAACGCCCAGAACATAATCATAATGACAAAATTTTTGAGCGGGACAATTTTTTGTTTGTTTGTTGTTTTCCCAGTATTGAGAGAGGGAACGTCTTTTGAGGAAGTGCAAGGCATCGTCATGCTTGGATGGAATATTCCAGTTTTGTTAGCAATAGGAAGTAATTCGCAGTTAGGTAGGAGCATTTATTCGTGGGTCCTAAGCAGGTATATAAGGCTGTGTAGCATATTCATTTCCATCTCAGAATCAACATCGAGTAAGTCATTTCTTCAACGGCTTCCTCGAAAACAAAGGTATCTACTGGATTACTACTTATCTTATGGATTAAGCCATCGTGTCAATGTATTCTCCTATTTAGAGAAAGGATTAGTGTCTATTTCGAGCATTGGAAAAATCGGATAATTTTTAATGTTTTAAATTCAGTATATATATTCAGTCAGTATATATAACAATCTCTATGAGTTTATAAAGTTTTTACTTCTTTAAAAATTTAAAATTTAGGGTTGTTTAAGGTTTATTTTATGTGTGCTAGAGTTTTTTTAAGTTTTAAACGTAACACTCGAATTAAAGAGTGCTTAAAATTATTTTTCATTATGATTTTACTAGCAAAATTTAATCTAATAATTGCAAATATAATTATCATTAATTTTTGTATTTAATATTACCAATATGTTAAATTATACCTAATTCTAGTTTTTTTATATTATTTTTATATTTTTAACATGAAATTTTAGCCTTTAAGCAACTTCTAAAGGAAATTTCCAAATGATATTTTCATGATTAAGTTAAATTCCTAAATTCTTTGTAATAAATTCATGAAATATAACGATTTTTTAAATACTTTGCATATAAGCAAATACTAATAATGCCACTTCTGAAAGCTTAAAAATATGATTAATATACTCTGTGACTTATTTTGATATTCATTTTTTAAAAGTTTAAATATTTCTCATAATCTTTGTTCTTTAAAATTGAACGAATATTCATGAATGATTAGTGCTAGAATATACCATAACCAAATAATGTGAAAAGATTAAAATGGTATTATTTTTGATTTGTTAAATTATAATTATGCACCCAAATTTGATGTTTGATAAAAATATTTCAAAATTTTGATAAATTTTGCGAGAAATTTTTGATTTAATTGAAATGGTTTTAAACTTTTTATAGTCACATGTTTAAAAGTTAATATTAAAACTGCCTCTAGTATATAATGATCAAATCGTTATTTATTTAAGAAAGTTCATTATGTAAATAATGCTTTTATTAAACAACATATTTATTTAAGGTATCAAAGCGCATTTTTTGAGTTTTCAAATTCAGATTAATTTATTTCAAAGTTCACCTTTAATCATTTATTTTTATTATTCAAAATCATTTTGTGTCTCATTTTATTTTATTAAAAGAAAATTAATTTTAAGCAGTTTAAGCAAATTAAAGGAATGATACAATCTTGCAGATATGAGAATTTGTAATGATGTCCTTACGTGAAAAATGCACCGTGTAATATTATTTTCTAGAATTCTCATGAATAGGAAGAAAAAATTGAACATCTCAAATATTTCAAAAATTTAATTTTAACATTCAGAAACTTTCAATACATTTAAAAAAGGCAATAAAATTTTTTGAGCATTATAATTCGCGAAGTCATAACAAAGAATTTCCTTTTTCATTTCAAAAACCTGTAAAAGTGATTGACAACAAAATTATTTTTACTGATAGTATCCATGGATCTCTGAAATTGGTCTCATATTTTTTAAAACTAAATTATCTTAAAGGATGTTAAATCTAGTTTTTTGTTCAGAGCATTAAGAATAGTTCAATTACATAATTTCTTTAAAGTAAGCATAACTTAGTATTAATAGCAATTTTGGAATTATCAATATTGCTCTATAATTATATTTACATAATTATTCATTTTTACAATAAATGTAAATTTATTTTCAGATGAAGCTCAATATGAAGCTCTGCTTCGTGGTATTGATGGTGGCTGTCATGTACGTAGCTGCTGAGCCTGAACCAGAACCAGAACCGTAAGTTTCCTTCTCATTCCATATATCTGAAGTAAACTTCCTTTATTTATCAATACGGTTGAAAAAATTAAAATTTAAAACATGAATTATTTAAGAATGAAGAAAAATCTGAGAACATTTGAAAATTGCCCAATTTTTACCATTCGAATATTGATTAAATAGTTAAAAAATTTTCGATGTTAAAGATATTAAAGTAAAGTCTATTTTAAAACAGTGATTTGAAATATATCCTTTACTTATTTCAAAATAAAAGAAGCTAATGTCATCCGTTTCCAAAAAGCCAACAACGCAGGAATTCTAGATTTCCTGGCATTTCGTTGTATACGTTCCTAAGAATTTTCTAAATTTGCATGCTTTCACAGCAATTAACATGTATTCATTTTTAGAAAAATGTATCTTTCTGAAAAATATTTATTTAGATTTGTATTTCAAATTTGTGATTTAAAATCAAAACTCTTGAAACTAAGTCTTAAATAAGAGTTTAATAAAACATACGTACTCCACCTTATTTAAAAACACTGTTTAGATATAAGAACACTATGCTTTTAATACTATTTTAAAAATACATAATACATTCCGCTAATTTTTTAAAAAAGTGCATTTTATATAAGTTAATTACAAAAATTAGTTCATACATCAGAAACACAAATGCGTGTTAAGAAAATTAAATCACCTAGAAATTTTTGTGAAAAAACTTAATTAAATATAAAATAAATAGCTTAAGCAACTATCAAATTCTATTGTTTTATTAATTATGAGAAAAACATAATCATTTCATATAAAGTTTTCATACAGCTTCTTTCCAAATAAAGTAAGTATAATTTTAAATTATATAAAGGAATTACGAAATCACTTCGTCCTTAATTCATAAAAATAAAGAGTTGTTATAAAGTCTGAATACAATTTAATCAATAAGTATACATCATCATAAAAGTTATAAGTTTAATAAGTATATAAAATTATCATAAGAAGTATAAACATATTTTCTATTAAGAATAACATAGCTTTTAATAAATAGGAAGCACTATTAAAGGAGTATTCTGAACCGAAATATATATATCGTATGAGTATATATTATTTTAAAACTACACAGCTTATAATAACTGCGTACTAGTTAAAGTTGAGGAAGGAAAAGAAACCATATATTAAGAAAGATAAATTCACACATTCGTTTAAAATATAGATACAACAATTAAATAAACTAATAAGATTTTTTTATGATACTTTTTAGCCATGAAGGAAAGAAAGTTATTGTAATTAAGGACAAGAGCGAGCATCATCACCATCATCATCATCATCATCACCACCACCACAAGCATGGACATGAACACAAACATGGACACGAGCACAAACATGGACATGAGCACAAACACGGTCACGAACACAAGCATGAGCATGGACATAAACACGAGCATGGCCATAAGCACGGTCACTTGCACAAGCACGGTCATGAACACAAGCATGGGCATGAGCATAAGCATGAACATGGCCACAAACATGAGCACGGACACAAGCACGAGCATGGACACAAACACGAACACGGCCACAAACATGGTCATGAGCATAAGCACGGACATGAGCACAAACATGAACACGGACACAAACACGGACATTTGCACA